>VMBQ01000498.1:115233-127089 GCA_007657795.1 Dreissena rostriformis | reverse complement strand
AATGTAAGCGAAAGCAACCTCCGCGCAGAGATTTGACTGGAACCAGCAAAGCTGGATCAAATCCCTGCCATCATACACAACCACGTGATGATAGCTGAGCCACGTGATACAATAATTGCGTATCAACGGCATATATAGCAATGCATATACAGTGTACGCCGAAAAAGAATGTGCCGGAGAAATGTTTCCTTTGTTGAAACAAGAGTTTTATGTTTAACCGGAAAATAAGACTCATATATATAATGATCTAAAATCCCTGTCGTTATAACCAACTAAGTCATAATAGCCGAGCCACGTGGTACAATAAGGGCGTCGTACAGTATCAACGGTTATTTTTAAATTTGTAAACAGTAATTTTTACTTTTTTAATTTAAGTTATTTTTTTTTTATTATGAACCTAAACTTATACACTATTTTCAAAATATAAAAGAAAATGATACTCCTTTTCATAATATAATACTTAAACAAAAAAAAATAACATTCTACCGAATCTGGTAGGATTTTCTTGTGATGGCAGAGGTTGTATGTGACAGCATGGAACGACAACTCTGCGTGGAGATTGCAGTATAATATGGTCCTTTTTTTCCCGGTTAAAATAAAAACTCTTTCGTTTTCACAAAACCGGCACTTTCTTCTTCAGCGTTTGTTATCTATGCCGTTGATACGGTAAGACGACATTAAATATTGCATCACGTGGCTCGGCTATCATCACGTGGTTGGTTGTGACGGCAGGGATTTGATCCAGCTATGCTGGTTCCAGTCAAATCTCTGCGCGGAGGTTGATGTTAGTTGAAGTTGTAAACGCATGTGTGTTGATCTCGACGCTACATTAAACTGTCTAGGTATAAAAGGTTTATTTGCATATGATTATCACCGCGACTATGGAAATTCGTCTGCTAGTTTTAGTATGTTCGTTATAAGCAGTAGATGTGTCGCGTTTGGTGTTTAAAATGTGAATTGATTTATAATAGTTTAAGCAGTTTAATGACCAATATTTAAGGTTTTAATATAATGAGTCAGGTTAACTTGACGTTTTGGCTCGGTCACAAAAAGAAAGCTTGATTTATATGAAGTGCGCATTATTTTTTATGAATGCCTCTTCTCGACTGTTTACATTTAAGCACCGTTGTGTGTGTTTACATTAAGGAGAATAAAAATCGGAATGTCCCACTTACTTTGCCTACGCAGTACCGATTTTTTTGCGTTCGACAAGTAACATGTGGTTGTGATTTCTCAATAGACGGATTCGGTTTCAAGTGCGCTCATGTGAAAATTGTATCGTCACATTACAAAACTGAGAAAGTGCAATTATTTACGTTGCACTTGCCAATTATGTTTTAGAGATAAAGTGAAATTTGCGTACATTCTTCAGACTGGTTCGTTCCCTTATCTGCTTAGCTGTCTAGTTCTAATGCCTTCACGACGTATCTAGGATACGAATTAATTCCCGTAGTTCCCGCCATGCACTGCGCAGATATCGCTGTTAGCAGTCTTGCGTAATCGATGATTTGTCCCAATAGTTCACATAATCATTGCCAGGAATGCAGGAAAATGACACTATTTTCAATATGACATTTGCTGAACTATGCCATCTCTCGCTATCATGATTGATATCAAATTTCTATGATCGAAAAAAGCCTGAGCATATTGAATGATATATGGAATGATAATTAGAAAAAGGTAAGAGACAGATATTTTGGTCATTATATCTCCGAAAAAGAAACATTTTGGCCATGGTGTATGTGAAAAGCTGCTGATTTCCAGCTTTTTGTATCGTTGCGAGTTCTGTCGTAGCATAAGATGGACTGAAGCGTCATTCGCAAGAGGAGATCGTTAGATTGCGCCGGCACGTTCGTCACGTTCATAATTAACTTCGTGGACCATTTTCTCGCTGCGATGAATTCCCATTTGCTGTGATGTGAATAGGCGCGAATGTACCGCGAATCACTTACAAGTTATAACATTGATGACTTTGCACACCCGCACCCTCCCATTGCAATCCGCGTCATTACATTGATGACTTTGCACACCCCCACCCTCCCATTGCAACCCGCGTCTCCTAGTGTTTTTTTTTCGGTTTTGTGTGGTCTTAAACGTGCAAACGATTGCGAAGTGATTTGACTTTAACAATTACTTCAATCGAATTACCTGTTAAGTTGTTGATAGTTAGATGAGTATTATGTATCTAATTTATTGTAGTAAATATAGGGAATATATCTTGAACCGCGGAATGTCCATTGTCTTACTCATTTTTTGAACGAAGGTTTGAACAATGTTGTTCATATAATTCTATATGTGTTGTGGCGTGTTTGTGTAGAAATTTATCAAATTACATTCTTTGATAAAACTTTAGTTTGACGTTGCGAATTCGATTATGGCTATATTTAACATAACCTTTGTCTATCTGTGTTAGTGGACAGGCAGTTGATTTGGAAAATTGCGTTAAATTATTTTTATGACTGAGTTCTTAGCTTTTGTAGAAGCCATGGGTGAAGAAATAATTATTCTTTTTTCCAGCGCAATATGGTGTGGTTAATTAATTAATTAATTAATTAAAGCGTTTCGTTTATGTCAATGTTGGTTCATTATCGCACTATACTAAATACTGTTTTATAACATCATAGGTTCTCCTGTTACCGTGAATATTATCAGAAATATTAGTTTACATAATATAATAATCATATTATTTCCCAATATTGATAACCCTCCGTGAAATGCTTATGAATATCCGGTGTAGCGTTACAGTTTCCACTATTACAATACGATCATGTTTTACAGAAAATGCACAGGTCTTTTATTTCAGGACCAATACTCGCAGCCTTTCTTCACAATACTCGCAGCCTTTTTTCTAAACAACACAATTCGTTAACCGTGTCATAAGATCTATGATTATTGATATGACATAACCATGAATGCTTACCGTGTCTCCGGCGAAACATGATCGATCCGGTCACGTTAGCAGGTGCGCTATTAAAATCGTTGCGGGGTTGACCAATATGTGACTGCAACAAGTTCTAGAGTTACTGATATGTGTTTCCATCTGCAGTTGCTCAAGTAATTTACCGTTGCCAAACTATTAAGCGCAAGGGGATCATTTTACAAGAATAATATCAGTCTTGCTTATTCATTAGCTCAGTATCAAATATATGTGACAAAATATGATACTTTTTAAGGAGTGGTTAAGGCGACTGTTCTCATTAAAACGATAACGAAGGCCGGTTTTCAGTGTTGTGTCTTCGATATTTTCCTGAAGTTACAAAGAACTCATACTTATTGTTTGTTAGACAATGGCATACGATATTGTGTTATTTGTACGTGCCTATTATTTCCCGAAACCATGAGATCCGACGTATATTAAAGTACTTTCTGGAATTCCTCTATGCACTCCACGTTATCTGGTTTGCACAGTTTCATATATTTAACGATCTAATTTATGAAGCAGCGTACTACTTTCCAGCAAAAACGTTTGCTACGTTGTTAAAATAGTAGGTCGGTAAAGGCTTTTGTGCTTCCCTCTTAGTTTAGTATACTATTTCATAAACCACCTCGTTCTGGTCAATATCTGGCGATCTGCCGTATAAATATGTTCCCCTGAATACATAACGTGCTCAAAACGTATGGCTGTCCGCCAATGAAATGTGATTTAGCAATTTCGTTATTTGTGATAAGAGTCGACACGCAACGTAAAAAACAATTATCAAGCGGACAGTGAGTCGGTAATGTAGTCGGTAATTGTATCGAGGGTCTTATGAATGGCGTATATGGCCGTGTTGCGTGCGCGGCCCTCGTAAATGGTGTGTCAGTTGACGAGGGTTGCGTGCCGCGACCTATTACGGGCTACATGTTGAAATTAATGCTTGTCTCCCGGCGCGACCTATTACGGGCTACATGTTGAAATTAATGCATGTCTCCCGGCGCTAGGTGGTGGAGCACGCTTGATTATCCCCGCGGCCACATGGTTGTGTTGGTTTGGATCTGGGTTTGTATGTTGCAATATATGTGATATTATAAAGATGTAATTTGTGCGTGCATCGCTAGCAAAAAGCACCCATGAGTATTTATAAATTGAATGTGATATTGGAATGAAAAAAAGAACTACTATTTTCCTTTTACGTATATTGTGATGTATTGATATTGATTGTGAGTCCCTATTACTTCACCGCCTCGAATTTACTGTTTTACTTTGCACTGATACGTGAAAAATCGTTGGTTATCCGGCTCCCCACTGGAGGTCCTGAGTTCCATCCACTCTGTTCGATACCGCTCCTGGGACGTGTGCTATGGTATAAGAATGGGTTTGAGCGTATATAAGAATGCAAAAGGGGTTCGCAACCGAAAATATGTGTATTGCATTATCTATAGCATATTTAAAAGCGTCCCGTTGACGAACTTAAATACCAGAACGCGATGCCGTGGTCAATAGGGCATGCTCTTAATACTGGCGATACGAGCTCCAAATGTGGAGGCCTTAATTACACGCGCACACGATCGGTCCTTGAAAATAAAACAAGTTCGCGAGTCATTCCAGTTCAAGTACAGAATTTAACATTCATTCCCCTACTTACAGTTATACCGCAGTTAAGGCAGGATCCACATATGTGGTTTTCACAGACCTGTCTTTGATCATGTATGGATAGTATGCCTTACATGACTTTCACTTGGACCGATCCTTTAATTGTATATGGTTAGAATGCCGTATCAGTAATAGAACGAAGAAAGGTCACTGGGAAGTAGATCTCGACGTGAGTCGGAAAGCACGGACATGTCTTAAACGGTCTCTGATCTATTCAAATTAATATGTTAAATGCTAAAATTAGTTCTTACTGTATTCACGTCATTTTTAAATTAAAAAACATTGACAGTTTCGGACCAGTATTAGAGAGATAAATAAGTGTATTGAATTGTTAACATTAAATAATAAAAGCCCAGACATATAACCAGGAGAAAGACCTACCGTTTGTCAGTTTGATATTTGAAAATCGAGTGTCTGTAAATAAAAACGAAGATTGGTTGGTGAAACTAAATAATTGAATTCTATTTAAAGTGTTCGTGACAAATAATATATCAGAATACATTGTACTGATTCGCACGTACACTTGTGACTTGTTACATTCTCGAAAGGTCGTTCCCCTTTCAGTGCAAAAACTATCACAACCTTGAATATGTGTGATATAGCTGAAAAGCTGATTAAGTGTTACAGGGTACTTGTTAACCTGCCTTGTTAAAACTACATTCATAATTATATACAATACGTTGTGTTTATACAAGAATGCATACGAATTTGAATGAGTTTATTTTGTTTATGGACAAACATGTGTTTAACGTTCTCCTTTTGTCTGACCACTTTCTTAGCTCCAATGCCGTGATCATTAGAGGCATCACATGTGGATTTAAGTCATGAATTGCAATCAGTTCACGAACACAAGAGTCGGTCAAAATATCAGCCATTTCGCGTTCCATCGATTCCATTAAGGTACATACAGTCATTCTTGTAAATGTCATTGTTAAGTCATCCACGCATGCATTATACTGTCTGTAAATAAAATAGTTAGTCCAGCAAACAAAAACTCATTCTAAAATAGCAAGTCCGAGAACAAAATAGTCAATCGACAAAGGTTAGCGTCCGTAAAAAAAAAACATCAAGCCCGATGAGTTTCCGTATGTAGTAAACTAAACCTTTGCAAGTCGCTCGCAAATGAAGCAGAATCCGTTCAATTGATGATTTTCACATGTGCTTGCAGTGAAAACATGCATACCAACAGGTTACGTAAACGTTATAAACAATGTCAAGGAAGAGGCTTTTCCAATTGTTCTTTTCTGGTATGCGCTCAAGCCGACGTATTCTTGGCACAAGGCATATTGTTCCTCGGTATGGACAAATATTAACTGAAAAGAACAAGCTGTTTGTACATTCACTACTGGGCGTTTTGCACTGTTTGAAATCATTGCGGTAGTTCTCTGGCGTGATTCCGCAAATGTCGGGGAACAAAAATCAATGCGCTGAAGGCACTGAAGTGTTCGCTATTGCATAATCTGAGACGCACTTTAGTTTTCAAAATTATTTTATAGCTTTTTATATCGCAAGTTTGAAATGAACACAACCCATTCAAATTTATAAAGAGTGTGTCTTAAAGCACAGGTCGAGATATGTGTGCACTGTTTATCCTCATATTTATGTTATAGAGATAACTTAGACAAAATTACAACAATATGTCTTTTTTTCCACAATTGGTTGCTGCAATGGCAACCATCGTTAGAATTTTGTTTCCTTGCTAAAAAATAACAAGCCTTTAATCATGTAAATGTTGTGTTATGTGTATCTAATACTGTATTGATTTTCTTTAAATAATTGAGCAACAATGTTTTCAACATGACATACTTTTCATGCAGCATTAAGCCCCGTTTTCCCTGAAAGCAGCCAATATTTACAGATTTCAATCCCTGAAAGCAGCCCATATGTACAGATTTCAATGATAAACTGGCAAATGTTGTCGCACAAGCTATTATAAACACTAGACCGGCCAATATCGTTGAACAAGTTCTTAAACCCCATACATGCTGTCTGCTACAGTGTAAACAGGCAGAGGTTATATTTACTAGATGCAGTTGTCGTCCCTAGCGTAGTTAAGTCATTCTGATTTCAAAACTGCCTCTCTACTTTATCGTGAGCTAACGTTCACACTAAAAACACCACCACAACTTGGTCAGCTGGTTTTGTCTTGTTATGAAAGTTATCGCGAGAAGACAGACCCTTGTGAACGCTTTTCCGGGCGTTATATTTAGATGAAGGCTTGTTGATTCTTTTGCTTGGGTGCTTTTAAAATAAACGCGATTTATTTGTAAACTCTCGCAAACGTGGAAATCTGCTAAAATAATTCTAATCGGAGTGCACCGACAGGCAACAACTATATGCTTCACCGTTGATGTAACCTTTACAAAGATTAACACAGTTTTACACGTAATAAAGATGCATTAAGTTACAGTGGGCGATATGTTTGTAGGTTGATAATTCACGACCATGACGGCATGTAGGCGTTAAGCAGTAAATGTGTCAGTAAATGCATTGAATTGCTAGATTTAAACATCGGAGTTGTAAATCTCCATTATTAAAATACGTATTTAATTTAAGAAAGAAAAGAGCAGACCGCAAAGGGTAACAAGTCTCGTGAAGATTGGGTGATTTTATGATTTATCTTAGTGTGTTCGTTAAATGATCATTTATACATTCATGGATAAAAGAAATGATACAAATTCTAGGGGATATTAAAAAAAATTGTTTGTTCATTTTCATAATCCGTTGACAAATAATTCAAAAAAATATGATTGTTTTTGTGTTGCGTTAGAAGTGACTGTGAGTGTATTCGCAACGTGATCAATTGTCATCGTTCGCACACGCAATAATCACGCAATCAATAAATCGGGCCACGAATTGTACGTCGCTTGCTCACGCGAGACTGGTTATTTACTAAAGGTGCCTTGTGTTTTATTGTATCGCGTCCGTTAGATGTGATTGATATCGCGTGAGTACATGACAATTCTAGCATGGAGCACGCGACGTTGGCAATGGCGCGATTTCTTAATTCCATGATTGTTGCGTGTGCGAACGACAAAAATTGCGTGCGTGTAGTCACCATCGTGCCTCCGTTCATTGGTATAACAGAATTTCCGCATATATTTTTTCAAACACGCGTGAAAGATGTTTTGTTATGTTTTACGCAACTGAATTTCTTGAGCAATTTGCATACTATACTATTTGTGTAATTTTTTTACAATGTGTTTTATCATCACATTACCTTGACAGCCAGTAAGCCAAGTGGTTTAATGTCTTATTCTATGAAATGTACGACACGCATCACATTTCATGTGACTCATTTGAAATGCATGACACTGTTGTGACATAGCTCGGAATACATAATGCATTAAAGATGAGATGCATCTGAAGATACTCCGGTCTATTCCCACAATAAAACATATGCCTAATTTGTTAACCAGTACGTCGCATCGTTAACTGAATGAATTATAATATAGTATTTTACCGGCTTATTGCGATTTTTTAAACAGACGAAACAAACACTCGGAAAAGATCGGAGAGACATGTTAAATGTATGCGAATATTAAACAGCCGTCATAACGTGTTAAAAGGCATTGTCGCCGTCTAAGAGGCTTAATACAATCTTAAATCTATTTGTTCGGTTAAGCTGTACTTTCATTGGGTAATGACTATATACATAAAACGGCCGCAACCGGCCCCCGATTTGCATAATTTGGCTGCCATAAATCCAGCGCTCGCAATGTATTATCACGCTCCCTTTCTGCTTTATTGAAACTTCCAATCGACGGATGCCGTGCCTCCACATAATTTAAGGGCTTCCCAGCGGCGGCTGGCGTGCTGCGGACTGCTTATTGACTGATATTGGCGATTGAAAAACATCGGTACTTGTAATAAACGAGCGGACTGGTAATGAGCTTTAGATCGAATATTGCATGACGAATTGAAATTTAACTTTGTAGTGAAATATTGGGGGCATGCTCTCAGAAGCATGGCGTATGGACGTGTATTCATAGATTTAGGTCGTCACCGAGTTTGACCATGTTCAAACATAGTTTTTCTTGCCTCTCTCCAAATTGGCGAGTGTCTACACATTTAATTTTCTCTCCATGCGTGCAGTTATTTTGGCTTCAAAAATGCTTTTTTTTCCAAATAAGACCAGCGCTCAACGAGCATGCCTTATCACAGTAAGATACTCGGCTATTTTTTATCTAGCGCGTGTTGTTTTTTTTGTGCTCAAAAAAGTTCTATGGTTTTTAAGCACGAAGTTCCTTCTCCCGATTTCAAGGGTTTGAATGTCAGCTATACATTTGAAGGGTTTAAGCGAGATTTTTTTTTTAAATATATATTTACAATACTCACCTGAACGAAGATACAATGTACACCAATTGTTTAATAAATGTTAACACAAATCCTCCATCAAACTCTCGCTCAAATCCTACTGATGCATCCTTTACGTTCACCCCTTTGAATGTGTACGTGTAATATAACTTATAAGAAGGTCTTAACAAGGCCATGGTAAAACGTCTTCACGTTATTATAATATTGTCAAGTGAAGTATTGAAATTATAAAAATAGAATTGCATTAAATAACCATCGTGTAAGCAAATAAATAAAATAAAAACCTAATAATAAAGAGTGGGAACTTACGTATTCGTAGGCCTTGCTATTTTAGTAGTCACACGTCCCCGACGAACACATAGAAGATGACTAATATTAATTTTAACGCTTATAATAAAATAATATAGGCCTAGTGTTTTTCTCTCGCACTGTCGCGTTATGAATAATAATGATTACATTGCTGATTCATTTCCGCTCCACATTTTCCGGAATATGGCATGCGCATATTTTAATTTCGACATTTTCTCCGTGTTAAACAACATTTCTACGTGCTGTTTGCTAATAAATAACAGCTCTCCGTGTCTTGAATTTCATTAGAAAAAGTTATGTTATTAAGTTGATATGGTAGTTGAAGGTGAAAACGCATTTGTTTTGAACTAGACGCTGCATTTAACTGACTAGGTATAACAAGTTTATTTGCATATGATTATCACCGCGACTCGGGAAATTCGTCTGTTATTTTAGTATGTTCGTGATAAGCATTAGATGTGTCGCGTTTGGTGGTTTAAATGTGACTTGTTTTGTCATATTAAAAGCTCTTTAATGACAAATATTTAAGGCAGTTATAAAAGTGAGTCAGGTTAACTTGACGTTTTGGCTCGGTCACACAACTGCGGTTTGATTTATATGAAGTGCGCATTATTTTTTATGAATGCCTCTTCTAGAAATAGCTTCTCGACTGTTGACATTTAAGAACCGTTTTGTGTGTTTACGTTAAGAAGAAAAACTAAATCGGGAATTTCTCATTTAAATTGTGTACGCACTGACTATTTTTGCGTTCATATTAGGTAACATGTGGTTGTGATTTCTCGAAAGGCAGATTCGGTTTTAAGTGCGCCCATGTGAAAGTATTGTCGTCACATAATAGCCCCGTCACACCGGACTGGCGTCCTTACGGCGACCTAAAACTGTGTTTCTGGACATTTCTGATTGTCGTAGTAAGGACGCCAATGACTTTTTCGGTAAGAATGCTGTTTTTCGCCTTCCCGTCACACCAGCGTCCTGGTTTATGGCGTTCTACGCGTCCTCACTTAATACTTCCCTCGCGACTTTATCGCGTTCGTACGGCGATCAAAGCCGACCATACGGCGTCCTTGGCGTTCTTACTGCGTTCTTATTGCGACCATGGCGTCCAGGCAGCGGCGACCACACGGCGACATCTCTTGCAGCCAATGATCATTGTATGTGGGTTTGAGCGGCGACCACACGGCGTCCATGGCGACCTTACAGCGACCCTACCACGTCCCTACTACGACTATTGCGTCTCTACGGCGTCCCTACGACGTCCTTAACAGAACGCCGTAAGAACGCCGGACTTCGAAGACTACTTGAACATGTTCAAAGAAGTCGCGGTGGGCCCACCGCGACCTGAGCAATTTATGGCGTCCTCACTGCGACCTGGGTCGCCGTAAGGACGCAGTAAGGACGCCAGACCGGTGTGACGGGGGTATAACACCGCTGAGTCAGTACGAATTTTACGTCGCACTTGTCAACAAGGTTTTAAAAAGATTTAAGTCAAATTTGTGATCATTCTTCGGACTGGTCCGTCCCCTTATCTGCTAAGCTGTCACGTTCTGTTGCCATCATGTTGCAAAAGCGACGTATCTAGGATACGGAAACTATTCCCGTAGTTCCCGCCATGCACTGCGCAGATATCGATGTTTGCAGTCTTGCGTAATCGATGATTTCCCCCCATAGATCGCTAAATCATTACCGTGCAAGAAGGAAACGGACACTATTTTCAATATGAAATTTGCCGATCTAGGCCATCTCCCGCTGCAGACGACGTTTTTAGCTCATCTATATTTTTTTTTATTTTTTTTTATTATTATGAGCTATTGTCATCACCTGAGCGTCGGCGTCTGCGTCGGCGTCCGGTAAAGTTTTGTGTAAAGGTCCACTTTTCTCATAAAGTATCAAAGCTATTGCATTCAAACTTGGTACACTTACTAACTATCATGAGGGGACTGGACAGGCAAATTAGATAACTCTGGCTGGCATTTTGACAGAATTATGTGCCCTTTTTATACTTAGAAAATTGAAAATTTGGTTAAGTTTTGTGTTTAGGTCCACTTTATTCCTAAAGTATCAAAGCTATTGCTTTCATACTTGCAACACTTACTAACTATCATAAGGGGACTGTGCAGGCAAAGTTATGTAACTCTGACTGGCATTTTGATAGAAAAATGGCACCTTTTATACTTAGAAAATTGAAAATTTGGTTAAGTTTTGTGTTTTGGTCCACTTTGCTCCTAAAGTATCATAGCTATTGCTATTAGACTTGGAACACTTGCTAACTATCATAAGGGGATTGTGCAGGCAAAGTTATGTAACTCTAACTGGCATTTTGACAGAATTATGGCCCTTTTTTTGACTTAGTAACTTTGAATATTTTGTAAATGTTGTGTTTAGATCCACTTTACTTCTAAAGTATCAAGGCTATTGCTTTCAAACGTCAAATACTTTCTTACTATTATGAGGTTACTGTACCTGGCAACTTGAATTTGACCTTGACCTTTGAATGACCTTAGCTGTCAAGGTCAAAGTATTCAACTTTGCTAAAATTGCCATAACTTCTTTATTTATGATCAGATTTGTTTCATACTTTGACAAAACAACACGGTCTTACCTGACATACCACAATAGACTCCACAAAACCACCCCCCCACACCCTACCCCAGAATCCC
>VMBQ01000498.1:88300-113246 GCA_007657795.1 Dreissena rostriformis | reverse complement strand
AATAATAATAATATATATACTTTTTTTTCAATTTTAAAAGATAATGTAATAAATGACCACATCCCACATCCCACATTTTTGCTTAAATTGCCATAACTTCTTTATTTATGATCATATTTGATTCATACTTTGACAAATAGATGAGCGGTCTGCACCCGCTAGGCGATGCTCTTGCTTATTTTTCGCATTGATACATAAATTAAAAACCTAATAATAAACAAAGTGTGTCGATTGTGGACTTACGCTCTAGTAGGCCTTGATATTTCAGTTGTCACTCGTCCCGACGAACAAATAGATGATGACTAATCTTAATTTAAGGCGTGTATTAAAAAGATCCTTTTTTTCTCGCACACGAGTGTTATGAATAATAATGCTTACACCGTTAATTCATTTCCGCTCCACGTTTTCCGGAATATGACATGCGCATATTTTAATTTCGACATTTTCTCTGGGTTAAATAACATTTCTACGTGCTGTTCGCTTATAAATAACAGCGCTCCGTGTCTTGAATTTCATTAGAAAAAGTTATGTTATTAAGTTGATATGTTATTTGAAGGTGTACACGCATTTGTTTTGATCTCGACGCTACATTTAACTGTCTATGTATAAAAGGTTTATTTGCATATTATGATTATTACAACGACTCTGGAAATTCGTCTGCTATTTTAGTATGTTCGTTACAAGCAGTAGATGTGTCGCGTTTGGTGGTTTAAATGTGACTTGTTTTGTCATATTTTAGCAGTTTAATGGCATATATTTAAGATTTTCATATAAGTGAGTCAGTTTAATATGACGTTTTTGCTCGATCTTAACAAAGATGGTTTATATGAAAGGTGCATTTTTTTTAATGTATGCCTCTTCTAAAAATAGATTCTCGACTATTGACATTTAAGCACTGGTGTGTGTGTTAACAATATGAAGAAAAAATAAATCCAGAATGTGCCACTTAAATTGCCTACGCTCTAACGTTTTTTTTTGCGTTCATATTAAGTAACATGTGGTTGTGATTTCTCAATATGCGAATTCGGTTTCAAGTGCGCCCATGTGAAAGTATTTGTCGTCACATAACAAAGCTGAGTCAGTGCGAATTTTGCGATGCACATGCCAACAAGGTTTAACAAGATTTAATCAAATTTGTGTTCATTCTTCGGACTGGTTCGTCCCGTTATCTGCATAGCTGTCTCGTTCTTATGCATTCACTTTGAAAAAGCGACGTATCTAGGATACGGGAAATATTCCCGTCGTTCCCGCCATGCACTGCGCAGATATCGCTGTGTGCAGACTTGCGTAATCGATGATTTATCCTCGTAGTTCACATAATCATTGCCGTGCAAGCAGGAAAATGACACTATTTTCAATATCAAATTTGCCGATCTAGGCCATCTCCCGCTGCAGACGACGTTTTTTATTTTCGCATTGATTAAACGATGAGTGTTTAACTGTTAATGATTCATTAATTTAAAAAAAAAGAAAAATCTAGGCGCGCTGTGACATTTTTCTGCATGCATTTTTTATCAAGGGAAAAAAACGCGTGTGACATAGTTGTCACCGAGAGGCGTATTTGCCCTGTATCCATTTTATCGTGTCGTGACGTCACGAAGTACTTGGCAGGTTGTCAAATCGAATATTGTCGTCTGCGCTTAAACAATTCGCGGTGAATGTTGGCAGTCGAGCGTACATCTTCAATACAACTAGCTCAGTTGTTCGTCGTGCGCTGTAGGATACGCACGTATGTTAAGCAGTCGACGAACGAACGATATTTCACACGATTGCCAACTTGAATATTGTAAGGCTGGTATTTGTGCTATGTGATTACTACGTTGTGTTATTATTCACGCGGAAGTGGGACTATGTTTAAGAAATAAAGTAAATAGTGCAAGGACTTACAGCAACTTTTAAGTGTCGAGATGTCGCTCTCAAATCGCTCGCAACGGCAACAATGTTATTTGTGCGATTTACCGAGGATGCCTTGGGCTATGGTACAGGACTTTTCCGAGGCCGTTTGCCGCGGATGCGTTAATTATGAAGGCGCAGACAGGATAGAAATGGTGTTGGATTTAGCGAGACAGATGAAGCGGGCGACCGGATTTAATGAGTCGCGCGGTGGCCCCATGAAGCCCAGTGCCCTCGGACCGATGCCGCCACATCCCAGGGCTCACCATGACCTTCCGGGCGCAATGGAGCCTCCCATGCGGGTACATCCTGGGGCGCCCCACGGTGAGCGATTCGACCGATCTCGAGCAATGGTTGGCGAATTCAACGGGTTACCCCAGGGTATGATTCAGAACGGCTCCCAAGTATCCAGTCAAGACGGGAAGTCGGAACTCCATAGGAGCCCGCACGGCGTCCCCATATCGCGTCCAATGAACTACCCGCCGGGCTACCATCCTTCGATACACGGGCCGCTTATGAGTGGACCTCCACCGGCGCATAACATCAGCCAGGGCCGGCCTATTACAAACGGTAACGGGGCGGTGAAGGACGAGGAAGACAACTCGAATCCGAGCGGAGATGAACAGTGGAAACGAAGATCACCGGAAGATAAACGTCCACCTAATGTTCGGGATAACTTGGCGATTCTTGCCACTGTCGTACCATTTGAAACTCGTTATAAGAAGGACCACAGCGTTTGTGGGCGCGTCATCGGATTCGACGTTCAAACCAAGGCAGGCAATGAATACGAACTGAAGGTTTTTACGGAGTATCCGATGGGTTCAGGGAATGTGTTCTCAAATATCTCAGCGCTCTCGAAGCAGATGACACAGGACGCTTCCTCAAAGGAAGCTTCCCGCGGGATCCCTTCACCCGGTCTGCGAAGTCTCGAGTACGAAATGAAACACAGCAGTGGGGACTGGCGACCTCTTTCCGAATTGTTAACCGACAATGTGAGAATATTCAAAGAGCCGCTAAAGAAAGAACTGTTACCCACTTTGTACATCAACACAAGCCTCCCACCAGTTCCGAGCGCATCGATGTATAAAATGCCGGCTGGTAGGGCAGCGTACCCGCTAAGGGGAGGCGGTGGATACCCGGAACAAAACGGCCGGAAGCGGAAGGGGACTCCAGACCCCGAGAGTGACCAAACGGATCCAATGTTTAAACGTCAGTGGTATCCAAACCATTCCGACGCGATGAAGATGGCGGGTTACCCTCAAAATTCACCGCCGATGGGAAACCACGCGCCGAGTCCGCCCTCGGGGTCAGTTCCGGGACCTTCTGGTCAGAATGGTCCCTCGCCAATGGCGGCCCTTATGAACGTTACTGACACTTTAACTGGCGTTCCACCGTCGGTTCGTGAAATGAACGGCCGGGTTCCGATCAACGGTACCCGTCACAATATCCATTCCCCGTCAGCCCTACACAGGGGCCGTGATGGACAAGGGAACCTCTCGGAACCGGGGGCGAATCCGGAATCTCTTAAGTGTACACTATGTCAGGAAAGACTCGAGGATACGCATTTCGTGCAGTGTCCGTCGGTTAGTGAACATAAGTTCTGTTTTCCGTGCTCCAGGAACAGCATAAAGTTACAGGGAGCGGGGTCGGAAGTGTATTGTCCCAGTGGGAAGAAGTGCCCCCTCGTGGGCTCGCACGTGCCCTGGGCGTTCATGCAGGGCGAGATAGCCACCATTCTCGGCGAGGATTACAAAGATACGAAAATAAAGAAGGAGATTGACTCGTGAAAACGGAGTGTTTGTATATATAAGCGTCTGGACGCTGTCGCTCTCTCTCTCGTTATTTTAAGCATTCTTTTACATTTTAATATTTATTAATTTTCATCGAACATATTTTTTCAACATTCCTTTTTTGTGCATTTGAATGTCAAAAGTGCTTTTACTATGTGATTTTGTTATTGTTTTATTACCTATCATATACATTGTGGTATGTACACGCTAGTTGTGTTATAACTTCATCCTCATTGCTCCTTAAAATCCCCCTATCGAGGATTGTACCCGCAAATGTGGTCCGACTGCGTTAATTTAAACGTTGCAGGATGAATCCCGACAACACAACACAACACTGCAGCATCTGTTATTGACAAAGATTTATCTCATAATACTTGCATACCGGAACATCGATATAATGTGTCGGTGACTGAAATGGATTGAGCTGATTGGGTCACACACTGAATATATTTTTGATTGACGTTATATAAATGACCCTCGCTGTGTGAAAACGGACTTTAATGCATGTGCGTTAAGTGTCGTCCAGGATTAGCCTGTGCAGTTTGTGCAGGCTAATCGGGGACGACACTTTCGGCCTCAACTAGATTTTTGCTAAGAAGAGACTTTCTTTAAACGAACAATATCATAATAGCGGAAAGTGTCGTCCCTGATTAGCATGTGCGGACTACACAGGCTAATCTGGGACGACACTTTACGCAAATGCATTAAACCCCGTTGTTCACGGAGCGTGACTCAAAAAGAATTGAAACAGTAAGGCGTCGTGAGCATGTACACAGAAAAGACTTCTAGCGCCATTTTGCATGTAATCTATAATATGACGCCTTTACTTAAAATATAGATTTCGAAATACAACATTTGTGAAAGTAAATATCATGTATATTTTTAGACTACTTATACATGACGCATGTTTGCTTTAAAGATATGATTTATGCGCCTGAAACAAACTGTGAAGTAAGCAAGTAAAATGCTTTGCTAGCCATTGGCAAGTTGTACGTCGTATATAACAGTTTACATTTTCCTTTGCCAACCGCTTTAGCTGGATCGATGTGCTTTGGCCAGCGGCATTTCAAAATCTTGCTAGTTTGCTGCGGGTTTATAATGTATGTCCATTTCACAATAAATAAAAAAATGTAAATCTTATAAAGGACACATGCTGTGAAATGAAACACTAAAAATGTTTGAAATGGTATGATTGAGCGAAAGTTTTGCGGAATGAAGACTGACATACTTTGAACTGTAACAGCGTAGTTTTTTTTACGATATGTTTAATTAGATGTATACATTCAGGACCGTGGAAAAAGAAGTTAAATAAAGCGAAACAGTGCAAATTACCTTGATTTATTACTATCACTGTTATTTTTCACATTTTGAAAGAATGAACCTCGAATTTTAAATAACTGCTATGTTCTTATTACCCACAGGAAATTCCGGTACAAAAATTTGTGGCGTGTTCTGAGAAAACTGGGCAAAATGCTTGTGCGTAAATTGTCATTCCAGATTAGCCTGTGCAGTCCGCACAGGCTAATCAGGGACGACAATTTCCGCTTTTATGGAATTTTTCGTTTACATGATGTCTCTTCTTAGCGAAAATTTAGTTTAGGCGAAAAGTGTCGTCCCGGATTAGCCTGTGCGGAGTGCACAAGCTAATCTGGGATGACACTTAACGCATATGCATTTAGCCCAGTTTTCTCAGAACACGACACAATTTATTATTTTTAAGCCACGTGGTTCACATGTTTGTTTGTAAAACGCGTTTGGGACTATTAACCCATTCATGCCTAGTGGACTCTCCCATCCTTCTAAATTGGATCAATTTATTTCCAAAATAAGGGATGTCTAGTAAAGTTATTTCTATATGAAGAATATTTCTTACAGAAATTCCTTTAAGCCAACAGCGCAGACCCTGATGAGACGCCGCATCATGCGGCGTCTCATCTGGGTCTACGCTGTTTGCCAAGTCCTTTTTTCTAGACGCTAGGCATAAATGGGTCATTGGACTCGAGAAAAAAAAACATATGTTTATGTTATATATGCCTAACAAGATCCTATTGTATACGACTCTACTTAAGCGCATTTTGGTCACGATAATGTTTAAATGAGCCTCGTTCTGGGAAAACCGTTTTTCCGCAGTCCGCACAGGCTAATCAGGGACGACACTCTCCGCTTGTATTGTATTTTTTGTTTAAAGAAAGTCTCCTCGTAGCAAAAATCCAGTTCAGGCGGAACGTGGTGTCCCTCATTAGCCTGTGCGGACTGCACACGCTTATCTGCGACGACACTTTACGCACATGCGTTAAATCGCATTTTCACAGAACGAGGCTCATATGTAACAGAGTTCACGTGGAAATATGGTCTGGTGTCCCTGGAAGTCTATAGCGTTTGAAAGCTATTATTGGCATCCGAACAAGTACTATTACACACATCGCAGAAGAGAACGTCTGCCTCTCATGTCAACCACCCACGGATTTTGGCAACCAACACAAAAAACGTGCTTAGCATGTTAAATGTGCGTTTTTAGCTCACCTGAACGTCACTTTCCGCTTGTATGGTATTTTTGCATTTAAAGGAAGTCTCTTCTTAGCGAAAATCAAGTTCATGCGGAAAGCGTCGTCCCAGATTAGCCTGTGCGGACTTCACAGACTGATCTGGGGCGACACTTTACGCACATGAATTAAGCCCAGTTTCCCCAGACCGAGGGTTAATTACCGATGTTATAGACCCACATTCTGTTCAGTTGTTGAGAAAACTTCTCTGAACGATGTCGTTTCCTGTTTGATAGACGCAATTCAATCGATTGTAACATTCAATACTGAAAGCAATGCCAAACGTGTCTTATTTATTATGTAAGCTGGTTGATGTACATGACCATTTAGCCGTGAATCGCAGTTTTGTTATATGACGAAGCTAAAGGCGGAATTTATCAGCGATATGCACCACTTATATCGTTACATCGGTTTCCTATCGCGCGGTAATGCAATACGTGGATGACTAAGGATGTCCGCAGATGTTTTATATGTGCGTGCATTTTTCGCGCAGTAATGTTCCTGTATGTAACACGACACTTGTATTGATTTCGTTCGTAATATTCCGGATTACTACCGCTGTTACGGAGTACAATAACGATTCAGCATTTGTTGAAAAATGATAGTAGTGTGTATTTGATCGGCATGTGTTATTGAACGATTTTCCAGGTCATTTAATGACTTCATTATAGTTTTGTTAGCAACAAGCGTTCCCCTTATGCGGAAATATTAACGTCACCTGTCAATAAAAGACAGTTGTAAGCACACAATGGACCAAACAACAACTCCTCATATTTAACATACTTCATATGGAATAATGGTTATTAATTTTCATTTAATCACGATTTCTTCAACTCAGTTTGTTAATATTAAAGAGGAATTTAGCATAATTTACATAATCAATTCATCATTTAACATGATATCTCTATGTTTTTCCTGTATGTTTAGTAAACGAATATTAAGAGAACGTAATTGTTTGCATTTGAAGAAATAACAACTGTTCACACGGTTTATGGTACTAGTGACATGATTTCTAGAAAATGTATTTTCAAAATGTCATGCGCATGCGCGAAGTATTCATAAATTTACAGCAGGAATAAATTGAAATGAGCCTCGCTCTGTGAAAAGGGGGTTTAATGCATGTGATTTATTTGTCGTCCCAGATAAGACTTGTAGTCCTCACAGGCTAATCAGGGAAGACACTTTCCGCCTTTTTGCTATTTCTCGTTTAAAGGAAGTATCTTCTTAGCAAAAAATCTAGTTTAGACCGAAAGTGTCGTTCCTGATTAGTCTGTGCGGACTGCACAGGTACCGGTAATCTGGGACGACACTTTACGCACATGAACCCCATTTTAACAGAGCAAGGCTCATATAAAATGTTAACTGGTCCGAGCATATCGGTATGTGTATTGACGTTATGACGACGTAACGTCAAACGCCAGACATTTCCCGCGGGCGATTATGAAATTAATGCGTTATCCGTTGTCAGTTTGTTTTCACAACAAAACGACGTAAGTGGTACGAGCAATCTTGAGCAACGTGTTATTAATTCACACGCGAAATTCATCGTGGGGTTTTATTCAGAGAGAACATTCCCAGAAAAACAAGAATTTTTATTTGACAAAAAAATAATGATTTGTTTCATTATTTAAATGTCTGTGTAGTTAATGTATATTGCTTGATGCAAATTGAGTTTTTGAAAACAAGATAATTGGATGAAAACCGTTGTTCTTTTCTCATACAATGTACGCTCTATGGAAACAATATGGTTCCACGCATGCAAGATTTACGCGTTGGCAATTTAAATGAGACGATACTTGTATGTAAGTATGTAAGTTATTTGGTCGTGGATGCCAGAAAAAATGTTGAACTTGTGTCAATATTGACATAGTCGTAGTGAAATCCCATAAACCATATAGAATAAAATAGCTTAACTTTTTTGCCCTCAAGACTTTCTTTATAGCGTTTAAATCACAGAATAAGGTATTATCCGTTTTTCATTATTGAGATGTGCTTACTTGTATTCGTGGTCATTAAAACTTGCTGACTTTGAAACCGGTTTCGTTAGGTAAAAGTTCTGCAAATCTCGGCAGCAAAAGCCTAAGCACGTCTCTGTGATTTAATTAATTGAAGTATATTTAACTTTTTAATTGGTCCAGTTCTTGTTAAGAGCCCAGCGTTGTTTGCCAGTCACGGATCCGAGCAACCGCACGCGTGTCAAATCTTAAGTCGAGCGCGATAAGAGGTCGCGATTGCTTGTTAAGTCACGCGCGCCTCTGATCACTTATCGGAATCCCGGTAGAGTGTAGTGCAGCCGCTGGTAGAGTGTAGTGTAGCCGCTCTGTTGAAGGTCATCTTCGATTAGCGCCCGATATGCGATAGCTGATGGGGTGGTTTATGAAGTAAAACATATTGCATGACTAGGAAATCAGGTGAATCACTATGTATGTTATTATGGTATATACGCAGCTTGCGATTTGTGTTGCTATAAACTATAAATGTGCATGCTTCAATTGGAGGGGGTAGGGGGTTCAAACAGTATAACAGTCTAAAACATATTTTTTTTTGTAATTCAATATGAATGTTTTATCAACATAAACATGTATTGTGTAATAACTTGTTTATTCTACTCCAAGGAGTGCGCCCGACCTTGTCATGACTGTATCGTTGTCATTCATTATCTAGTTTTAAAATAACTTACCAAAAATGGTAACCTTCCCAATACGAATTGTGTTTGCCATAAAACAGCTCGTCCGGACTGTAACATCATCATTTATCATGCACTTTTAACCCTTTACATGCTGGGTAATTTGTCGTCTGCTAAAATGTCGTCTGCTGAATTTCTAAAATTAGCATTTTCTTCATTTTTTTTCACAGAATACTATCAGAATAGCAAACAGTTTGGATCCTGATGAGACGCCACGTTCTGTGGCGTCTCATCTGGATCCAAACTGTTTGCAAAGGCCTTCAACATCCGCTTCCAGCGCTCAAAGGGTTAAAGAAACTTATTACAATGTTCACAATGTGGAGACAGCGTGGCACATGCAACACATGTATCCCTATCTCAAAGATAAATGTTACACTTAAACGTTAAAGTTTGGCCTTCACACATTTTGCCCAGACTGTAACTTCATCATAAATCATGCTTTTTAAAGACAAGTCACCATACGACAATAGCATCTTCCTAGCTCAAAGGTCAAGGTCATAAATGTGAGCATTATTCAGCTTGTCCAGACAGCAACGTCACCATTCACGATTAAATTAAAAAAATAATTTGCACCTGTCTCTGTGCTAAAATGTCAAGGTCATACTTAAAGGTCAAATGTCCAATATTAGAATAATAATGTTTGTCTATACTGTAACTGCCACATCCATCATGCCATTTATCATAAATATGTCACACGCGATTCAAGTGTTCCAAGGGCAAAGGCCAAGATCACCACATTAAACGTCAAAGGGCTTACGCATGCATCGTAAGTCGTGTAAGCTTATTTCAGGCATTTGTTTGAATGGACTGGACACGTTAACTTACATGCATTCAACTAGTATAAACATTCAGTGTTATTGTATCTTAGCATCTGGTACCAATGTTGACTCATACGACTGTTCCAGCTTGACAATATTGCGAGGTGTCCAATATACAATACTCACCTTCAATCACGGCTAGAAAGACACCAGATGTCGCCTTGAATTGAGGAAAATACTCGTAACAACAATGTTCTTTTTGTGTTAAGTGTGTTCATTTCTCCTTTCTAGTACCCGAAAGACAAAAAAAAAAAAAANAAAAAAAAAAAAAAAAAAAAAAAAAAAAAAATCCCTACCTACCGACCCTGTTTTTTTTCCAAGGAGACCGGAAACGGACCTATTATTTTTGTTTGGCCTTGGAGTAAAAAACTAGCGCTTTAACCACTCGGCCATCCGTTTCAGGTTTTGATATCGTCAAAAGATGCATATACTGGATATTTAAGAGCATGGTAAATGTTCAGTATTACTTTTTCATTGCAAAACACATTACCACAACGAAAATTTCCAAATCTGAAACATTTTTTTTTTTCAATTTTGTCAATTTATCAAAACGTGAACAGGTCCCTTTAAATCCCCCCTCCCCACCTTCTAAGAGAGAAGAGCGTTATTCTCAGGTAGCTGTCTGACCAACGTTCTCCAATAGCTTTCTGCGAAATAGCTGCAACGTCATTAGTCTTGGTAAATTGTAATGGAAATCTATACTGTTTTGTCGGGAACCTCTTGCGAAATGGCATCCGCATGAAAATACTATGTTACGTATGTTAATCTTAGTAGGTCGCGTTGTTTTGTCGATAATAAATGGCAGCGGAAACAGAATGTCATTTGCGACATTGTTCGTTGCAAGAGGAAAGGTTGCATTCGTATCCAGAAATACCAGTTGTCGTAAAACAGGTCATTTCACATGGGAATACAAATGCGTTTGCGTCTGAGTTTTTATGTACTAAAACGTTTGAGGCACTATAAGCGTTTTTATGGCATTTAGTGTGTTTCATTCCTGTTTAAGCCATAAAAGCTTGTTGCCTAGTAGACATACTAGTTCGTGGCCGCGAATAATTTACTGGTTTTCACGAACTAAAACTTATCACACACACACACGCATGTCATATTTTGCCAAATTATGTAAGAATTGTATGCTTGATATTTTGTCAATTATCAGTCACAGTGACAATTGGCAGGTCATTGTCCAACGATTGGACTTGCGACGTTGTTGTTATTTCTATCATCGTGTGAGTCTCTTGATAATAGATTTTGAAAGGTTTAGTTCGTGTGTTTCTATATACTGATAATTGCGTGCCTTATTTTGCCTTTGTCTCTCAACACCAGACACGACTCGACTCTGCTAAGGGTCTGGTCTAATTTTACACGAAATGCCATTTTAGACCTAATCGTTATCACTTATCAGGGATTTTTAACCTTACGTCACCAGTGCATAGTCGTTTGCACACTGTTCTACATTAATAATTTACTGCCAATATACAGGACGGGATCTACCGGTATTTATAAATCGGCTCGATATTGTAAGCACGTGTTACAAAAACAAAATATTGTTGACAAAACGTATTGTATAATCAATGAACGCAAACAGATTTGTGTTTGGTCTAGGTAGCTGTAAGAGTAATGTGTCAGGTCGTGATGTATTGTTTTCAAAATAAAAAGAAGCATGTCCTTAACAAAAATACATGCACGATCATCATATAAGTGTATAGGTGTACAAGTAGACACGGCCTAAAACAATACTACCGATTGAATTCAGCTCAATAGAGCTGTCGCAGTGGCGGCTCGTTGTATGTGAGTGCGTCCGTCCGTCCAAGCGTGTCCATACTGTAACAACATCATCGTGCAAATTTAATATTTTTACCACAAATTTCCAGACTGTAACATTTGGAGATAGCATGTTGCGTTTACACAAAATGTCGAGGTAACTCTTAGAGATCAAAAGTCAAATTTGGGCGTCATAAGCTTGTCTTGACTTTAACTTCATCTTTTATCATGAAAGTAAAAAAAAACTTACCATTAGTGTGCACGATGTGGAGCTGGTGTTTCGCTTACAAGACTTAAAGGTCAATGTCCCCCTTTGGAGGTCCACGTTCAAATATGGACAGTATTCAGGTTTTCCGGACCGTTACTTCGACGTTTATTAGGCCATGTAACAATAACTTGCCAAATGGGACGACAGCGTGACGCTAAAAATACTACGACAGCTACGATAACTTTAAGATCAATGTCAGGTTCAAAGGTCACTGGTCAAATATGAGCATCATATCACGTGTTCAGACTGTAACTTCATCATTCATCGTACAATTTTAAATTTACTTGTCACACATGCTCACTATTTGGTAAAAAAAAACTTGTTGCGTTCAATGCATATGTCGCTAGCCCAAATGTCGTTGTTAGCCTGTGCAGTCCGCATTAGGGACGACACTTTCCACCTTTACTTGATGTTCAATCAGAAGGGGCTTCCTTTATATGAAAAATATCCTAAAAGTGTCGTTTACGGTCAAACATTAAGCCCAGTTTTGCCAGAAGGCGGCTCATATAATAATTATGACTTGACCTTTTCATGTTCATCATAGACACTCGTTCCAGTGCAAATGTTCTCGTTGATGTAAATCTATGGGGGATTTGCGGTTAGGTGTTTATTTTACGAAGGCGTATTGTACGTTTGAAATAAGTGTTTTTTTTACACTCTCCTCATCACTAACTCCCACACGAGTTTTCAAGCATTAAAAGTTAAATATATACATATACTTACTCCCACACGAGGTTTCAAGTTTGGCATTACATATAACCACATGATATATACATTTTGTAAATAAATCAAAACTATGTTTAAGCTTTTTTTTGTTGAGTCAGAACAGGATATGAAAGTGCTTCGTTATAAGAGGCGTTTTTAATGGGAGTTATAAAGATGATTATCGATTTAATGAATACATCTAGAACGGTAATGTCGATTATGAGTGCTCCTATTTCGAAAATACATTTGTTATAATTGAACAACATGCTCAAAATGATCTCGTCTCGCTATTATGCCGTGTCATCGTGAGTCTTTTAATAATCGTGTAAACCCTGCGTGGGGTGACTCGAATATTGAACAGTGGAAACATAAGCATTTTGTTAAAAACAGTCTTCTGTCCATACAATGGGGACGTTTGAATTCCTAGCCCAGTTAAGCCGCAGATATAACGATTATTGACTGAGACTTGAGATAACAGATCAGTCGTATATTTATTGTTGAATCGCGTGACGAGAACAATTTGCATTAACACCGGTATTGGGCGCGCGCCCCTTACCTCGTGCAGACACGTGAGAGTTCGCGCACCTTTGATATCAAGACACGTCGTAGTGCCCGCTTAAAAAACATTATATAATAATGAGTTTGCACTTTATAAAAACATAATATCCCGCTAGTGGCATTTTAGATTTGATCAAACGCCTTTTATGATTGGTCTTGAAGCGTGATGTAAAGACATGCCATGTTTTTTTCAAGTACACGTTCTTCGAAATGAGCCTCGCTCTGGATAAAAGGGGTTTAATGCATTTGCGTAAAGTATCTTCCAAAATTAGCCATGCAGTCCGCACAGGATAATAAGGGACGGCACTTTCCGCATAGACTGGATTTTCGTTTAAACGAAACTTCCTATAAACAAAAAATTACATAAAAGCGAAAGTGCCATCCCTGATTAGCCTGAAGCACATGCTTATTTTGGACGACAGTCTACGTACATGCATTAAACCATGTTTTCCTAAAGCGAAGCTAAATTCTTTTCGATTTCGCGTACTCGCCAAAGAAGTTGTTTTAAGCACGCGAATCTCTGTATTCNAGAAGTTTTCGGTTTCCCCAATATTCTGGGGTAAATACCTGTCTAACGTGTTTGTTTGTGTAACAACTCTCTTTTTACGTCAGCGAGTGGCCATTTTGATTATTTCAGAAAATGAAAGTAGAAAATGAAAGTAGAAATCGGACGGGTCTACGAATAATTACAATATTACCCCAAAGATTTATAACCGCTGAAAAGACTGCCTTATTTTCTTCATTGGACGGCATTTAAACTATCCGGTACATTTGTGTACGGAAAATAACCAGTCGAAAAAATACGTCCGGTGTTCGTAAGAATTGCGTTTCGTGACGCAAGGTTTTTTACGGGAATTACGTTATTAAGTTTGTATTTGCGTTTTTGTACGCTTTATTTTGAATTTAATTACGTTTTTGGTTATTTTAATTGCGTAATAACGCAAATACGCTTGTTATCTATAGCGCTGAATATAATAATGAGTTTGCACTTTATAAAAACATAATATCCCGCTAGTGGCATTTTAGATTTGAACAAACGCCTTTTATGATTGGTCTTGAAGCGTGATGTAAAGACATGCCATGTTTTTTCAAGTACACGTACTTCGAAATGAGTCTCGCTCTGGATAAAAGGGGTTTTATGCATTTGCGTAGAGTATTGTCCAAGATTAGCCATGCAGTCCGCACAGGATAATAAGGGACGGCACTTTCCGCATAGACTGGATTTTCGTTTAAAAGAAACTTCCTATAAACGAAAAATTCCATAAAAGCGAACGTGCCATCCCTGATTCGCCTGTAGCACATGCTTATGTTGGACGACAGTTTACGTACATGCATTAAACCATGTTTTCCTAAAGCGAAGCTCAATTCTTTTCGATTTCGCGTACTCGCTAAAGAAGTAGTTTAACGCACGTAAATCTCTGTATTCACATCCATCACCATTCGTGAACGCTGAAATTAAGCGAGGCGACGCAAGTGTGACATAAACAGGTCGGCCTGGTTTAAATGTATTCAAAGCATGCCTGGTAAACATTCATTAGCTTTGAGGGCTTTAACGAGACGCCGTGATTTAGCATGATGGTTAGAAGCCCTGTTTTATTACACCACCTGGCCTGGTCGTCAACGATATCCAATGATTCAGAGTCGTCATGTTTGCTGCTCGTACGTGAGTCGCTTGTATATTTTATTTTGTTTTAACCTACTTATTTTAGCTCGATTGCATTTGAAGTACTTACTATTTATTTGAAACGTTCTCGAGTCCGTTTCCTTGGCTTAGAACCAGTACTTGTTATTTTATTCGTACTGTTCTTTTGTAAATTTTGAAATCCATAACATGACCAACATAGTTTTGTTTCGTTTGTGCTAAATTATTATGATCTGTTGGATCCCGAGTCAATATAATATAAGATCGATTTTAGTGGAAATAGTATTATATTGAGAACATCAACGGCACAAAAAGGGACGTACGGTCTGGGATCGCACATCATACAACGGCGACAACAAACATATTTAACGTTCTGTTGTTATGGAAAGAGAACAAGAGCACATATTAAGTATTCACTACAACGTTTGTGTATGCAGTTATTTATTAAACGTTGGTTTCAGAAGGATCTCACGTTCTGTAACAAAGATCGTATGTTATGTAACAATTGAAGCAACTTGCAAAGGATCGCACATTTTATGGTATACCGGGATATAATATATACTGTATTCTTAAACACTCTAACAATTTATTATTATTTATATGTCCAAATATTTATGAAATTAAACAAATCTACGTTCACACTGCACATTTAGAATTCCTATCAATAAAAAACATTCATTTAGCCTTGAAACTGGCGTTTTCGTTTCTCTTGACTTGACACGACATGATACTGGCGATGTCCGATATCTGGACTTAAAATGAAAAATAATTATAGATTCACCCTGTGGTGCGTGGGATTGTATACCTACTTTATTGAATCAACTTTTTCCCAATCATCGTATTGCTAGGCATTTTCTAACAGATCGTTTGTAGAGCTCTCGACCCTCAAGGATAACGCGTTTTTACAAAGCGGGAGATCAGTGTTTGGTTGATAACGCATGCGCGTATGACGTCAATGTCACGTCATAGACTTAAATGAGCGCCTGAGTAACCAAGCTACGCGAAAACTGCACTTGCATTCTTTTTACGCGAAATTAAGAAAGTTTCGTATCTAGGGTGACCGGTGACTCGGTTTTGATAAATACGACAATCCGAATGGTAGGCTATCAGGAAATACCTGCTATTGCTTGATAATTGGTCGAGCGGAGTATTTGTTTATTGCAAGAATATGTTTGCCCTGAGATGAAGTCGGGCTTTATCAGGGTGGCTGGTCGCCGGGCCATTGTTGGGCACACCGAGGTATGTCCGGCGTGAGTCAGCCCTCCCTTCCACGTAGACGTGTTAAATGTATTACGCGCGATTAGACTGTTTCGTCCCTTCAACGCAGGCATCTGACGTGGGTCTTAATCCGATTCGCGTTTTATGTTCTGGGAAAACAAGGCTTAATGCGTGTGCGTAATGTGTCGTCCCAGATTATCCTGTGCAGTGCAGTCCGAATAGGCTAATAAGGGACGTCATTTTCCGTTTTAATGGTATTTTTCGTTTAAAGCAAGTCTCTTCTAACTGAAGATCCAGTTTAGGCGGAAAGTGTCATCCCTGATTAGCCGGTGCGGTCTGCACAGGCTAATCTGAGATGACACAACGCACATGCATTAAGCCCCGTTTTCCCAGAACGCGCCTAATTCGGATGCGTCCATGTCACGCGTTTTCCTTCCCGTGAATAACTTCGGAAGCCATTCTTGGTCTAAATGAGTTGGAGAAAACTGTGTCGTCATTAAAAAAACTGTAGCTTTGAGACATTTAAGCGACGCGTGCTGTGAAACGTTTTGATGCCACCGGTAGGGTGGCATATAGCAGTTGGACTGTCCCTCAGTCTGTCAGTCTGTGCGTCCGAAAACTTTAACATTGGCCATAACTTTTGCAATATTGAAGATAGCAACTTGATATTTGGCATACATGTGTATCTCATGGAGCTTCACATTTTAAGTGTTTAAAGGTCAAGGTCATCCTTCAAGGACAAAGGTCAGACCAAAAAAAATCAAAGCGGCGTAGTAGGGGCATTGTGTTTCTGACAAACACATCTCTTGTTATTTCCTATGAGCGCAATATGCAAAATAGGACGCCCGCAATGCACTCTTCTTGCAAATGATTTACAGTTTGTGGATCCTTTCTATTTCCAACTGAAATGGCAACGATTGTTTTACTGCTTTTGAAAAAGAATCTGGATAAACAATTCATTTTATAATATGACATTTGGGCATGCGTCATTCCAAATGCATAGTTTCGCATTGATTGGCATTTGAAGCTCGTTATTTATCTTCAAAGACAGTTTTGTTGAAACCGAAGTATTTCGTCATGATTGACTGATATTAAATCTTTATTTGAATCGCAATCTGAATTTATAATTATATCACATCCGGCGTTTAATAGCGTACGATTAATCATAAACCGTCGGTGTTTTTAAAGCATGATACTTAATATTCGCTAATAAGTTTAAAAGGTGTGTACTTTTGACTAGTTCGTTGCGTACGGGATAGTTAGTTGCATTATGTCGTGTGCTTCTTCATATATTGTTGTAAGAAACATTACGGGCTGTAAAATAATGAGCCTCGCTCTGTCGTCCAATATTAGACCGTGCATTCCGCTTTTATTGTATTTTTCGTTTAAAGGGAGACTGTTCTTGACGAAAATCCAGTTTAGGCGGAAAGTGTCGTCCCTGATAGCCTGTGAGGACTGAACAGGCCAATATGGCCCAACATTTACGCACATGCATTTAACCCAGTTTTCTCAGAGCGCGTCTCGAATGTATTGTCTATCGGATACTTAAAATATAAATTATTTATTGTTCGCATCTTTTGCAGAGTTTCAACAGTGTTTCATTGTTCGACTGTTTGCTAGTAACTCTGCAGTAGGCGTAATTTATGGCTGTTGTTCAACAATTCCTTATGAGACACGTGAAACAAAAACATGTTTAAGCTCGTGAGTTATGCTGGTCGCGCCGTGGACAACTGTATTGAAGAATGCTTCTACTTTTACTTCTTGGTAACACAACGATTCATTAAAAGTTAGGCACTCGTATTGGAATAAATATTGTTTTCATTGCCTGTCAGACTTTATCTTGTTTGACATAACAGTCGTATCAAGGATTTGCGACTAATGTNTATATTGTATAATCAATAAACGCTTACAGAATTGTGTTTGGTCTAGGTAGCTGTTATGGTAGCTGTGTCTGGTCGTGATGTATTGTGATCAAAATAAAACGAAGCATGTCCTTAACAAAAATACATACACGATCATCATTTAAGTGTATAGGTGTATAAGTAAACACGGCCTAAAACAATACTACCGATTGAATTCAGCTCAATAGAGCTGTCGCAGTGGCGGCTTGTTGTATGTGAGTGCGTCCGTCCGTCCAAGCGTGTCCATACTCCTATCAACCTCATCGTGAAAATTTATTATTTTTACCACAAATGTCCAGACTGTAACATTTGAAGATAGCGTGTTGCGTGTATGACCCGTGTCACAAAATTTCGAGGTAACACTTAGAGATCAAAAGTCGAATTTGGGCGTCATAAGCTTGTCTTGACTTTATTTTCATCATTTGTCATGTAAGTAAAAAAACTTGCCACAAGTGTTCATTATGTGTTTCTGGTGTTTCGCTTACAAGACCAAGCTATAAGGTCAATGTCCCCCTCCAACGTTCAAATATGGGCAGTATTCAGGTTGTCTGGACTGTAACTTCGACATTTATAGGGCCATGTAACAATAACTTGACAAATGGGGCGATAGCGTGACGCTAAAAATACTACGACAGCTACGCTAGCTTTAAGATAAATGTCAGGTTTAAAGGTCACTGCTCAAATATGAGCATCATACCACGTGTTCAGACTGTAACTTCCTCATTCATCGGACAATTATCCATTCACTTCCACACATGGTCACTTTTTGGTAAAAAAAAAGTGCTGCGTTCAATGCATATGTCGCTAGCTCAAATGTCGTTGTAATACTTATTGTTAAATGCTCCAAATAATATATGATGCATTTTGCCGACTGTAGCTCCACGATTCAACCGACAATTCAAAACTTAACGCACACGTTTACCCGGTTCAGAGGTTTAGAGGAAGCTCAAATACCAAATGATTCCATAGGCCAAGGCCTCACTAAGTTTAGACATATACTAAATATGTCGCATTCTGAGAAAACTGGACATAATGCTTGTGCGTAAATTGTCATCCCAGATTAGCCTGTGAAGTCCGCACAGGCTAATCACGGACGACAATTTCCGCTTTTATGAAATTTTTCGTTTAAATGATGTCTCTTCTTAGCGAAAATCGAGTTTAGGTGGAAAGTGTCGTCCCGGATAAGCCTGTGCGGACAGGCTTATCTGGGATGACACTTTACGCACATGCTTTTTGTCCAGTCTCTCAAAACGCGACACAAATACCAATGGCATGTACACATTTTTTTATTTTTTTTCATATGCAATTTAGAGTATGAATACCGATTTGCTATTATTAATAGATCAAATCGATCCCCACGCTTTTATGTGATGATACTGTTAAAAAAGAAAACATTCGCGCTTACAGTATTATAACCAAAATTCCAAAAACGGCAGTTGTCGGTCAAAGAAACTGTTACTCTCGCTGGGACTGCTATTGAGACAAATGTCATTTCCTTGGTATAAGAACGTCATTATTAAGGTTATGTTCGCAAAGTATGGCAATTCCCAGACTGCTATGTTTACTTACAGTTAAACCGCTCAATAATGAGAGACATCAATGCCCCCAAGTCTAGTGTCCTTGATTCTGGAGGCAATACGTGGTAGTGGTTGGAACAAGTGAATAACCATGGAAGAGAGAACGTTTATACATACTTATTGGCCCATTTCTGAGAAAACTGGGCTTAATGCATGTGCGTAAACTGTCGTCCCCGATTAGCCTGTGCAGTCCGCATAGGCTTATTAGGGACGACAATTTTCTCCTGTACTTGATTTTCAGTAAGAAGGGGCTTCCTTTATATGAAAAATATCATAAAAGTGTCGTTTATGGTCATACATTAAGCCCAGTTTTGCCAGAAGGCGGCGCATATAATAATTATGACTTGACCTTTTCACGTTCATCATAGAACACTCGTTCCTGTGCAAATGTTCTCGTTGATGTAAATCTATGGGGGATTTGCAGTTAGGTGTTAAATTCTGCACAGGCGCATTGTACGTTTGAAATAAGTTTTTTAACACTCGCCTCATCACTAACTCCCACACGAGTTTTCAAGCATTTAAAGTTAAATATATACATATACTTACTCCCACATGAGGTTTCAAGTTTGGCATTTAATATAACCACATGATATATACATTTTGTAAATAAATCAAAACTATGTTTAAACTTTTTTTTTGAGTCAGAACAGGATATGAAAGTGCTTCGTTATGAGAGGCGTTTTTAATGGGAGTTATAAAGATGATTATCGATTTAATGAATACATCTAGAACGGTAATGTCGATTATGAGTGCTCCTATTTCGAAAATCCATTTGTTATAATTGAACAACATGGTCAAAATGATCTCGTCTCGCTATTATGCCGTGTCATCGTGAGTCTTTTAATAATCGCGTAAACCCTGCGTGGGGTGACTCGAATATTGAACATTGGAAACATAAGCATTTTGTTAAAAACAGTCTTCTGTCCATACAATTGGGACGTTTGAATTCCTAGCCCAGTTAAGCCGCAGATATAACGATTATTGACTGAGACTTGAGATAACAGATCAGTCGTATATTTATTGTTGAATCGCGTGACGGGAACAATTTGCATTAACACCGGTATTGGGCGCGCGCCCCTAACCTCGTGCAGACACGCGAGAGTTCGCGCACCTTGGATAATCAAGACACGTCGCAGTGCCAGCTTAAAAACATTATATAATAATGAGTTTGCACTTTATAAAAAAATAATATCCCGCTATTGGCATTTTAGATTTGAACAAACGTCTGTTATGTATGGTCTTGATGCGTGTTTTTAAGACATGGCATGATTTTTTTCAAGTACACGAAGTTTGAAATGAGCCTCGCTTAGGGAAAACGGGATTTAATGCATGTGCGTTAAGAATGGTCCCAGATTAGCCTGTGCATACTGCACAGGCTAATCAGGGACTTTTCGTCTAAACAAAATTTTCTTTTAAGAGAAACTTACTTTCAACGAAAAATTCCATTAAAGCGAAATTTCCATCCCTGATTAGCCTGTAGCACAGACTAAGTTATGTGGGACGACAATTTACGCGCATGCATTAAACCCCGTTTTCCTATAGCGAACATATTTATTTTTTATGTTGCCTACTCGCTAAAGAAGTAGTTTAAAGCACGTGAATCTCTGTATTCACATCCATCACCATTCGTGAACGCTGAAATTAAGCGAGGCGACGCAAGTGTGACATAAACAGGTCGGCCTGGTTTAAATGTATTCTAGGCATGCCTGGTAAACATTCATTAGCTTTGAGGGCTTTAACGAGACGCTGTGATTTAGCATGATGGTTCGAAGCCCTGTTTTATTACACCACCTGGCCTGGTCGTCAACGCTATCCAATTATTCAGAGTCGTGATGTTTGCTGTTCGTACGTGAGCCGCCTGTATATAATTTGTACGGTTCTTTTGTACATTTAGAAACCTCATTTCTTGTCCAATAAAAGTTTGTGTGCTTTACCAATCTAAACACTTATTATTGTTTATGTTCCACATAATTATGTATGATCTTTAAAAAAAAAATCTACGTTCACACTGCGCGCTTAGAATTCCTGTCAATGAAAACATGTTCATTTAGCCTTGAAACGGGCGTTTTCGTTTCTCTTGACTTGACACGACATGATACTGGCGATATCCGATATCTGGACTTTTAAATGCAAATTAATTATAGATTCACCCTGTGGTGCGTGGGATTGTATACCTACTTTATTGACTCAACTTTTTCCCAATCATCGCATTGCTAGGCATTTTCTAACAGATCGTTTGTAGAGCTCTCGACCCTCTAGGATAACGCGTTTTTACAAAGCGGGAGATCAGTGTTTGGTTGGCAACGCATGCGCGTATGACGTCATAGACTTAAATGAGCGCCGGAGTAACTAAGCTACACGAAAGCTGCACTTGCATTCTTTTTACGCGAAATTAAGAAAGTTTCGTATCTAGGGTGACCGGTGACTCGGTTTTGATAAACACGACAATCGGAATGGTAGGCTATCAGGAAATACCTGCTATTGCCTGATAATTGTTTAGCTGAGTATTTGTTTATTGCAAGAATATGTTTGCCCTGAGATGAAGTCGGGCTTTATCAGGGTGGCTGGTCGCCGGGCCATTGTTGGGCACACCGAGGTATGTCCGGCGTGAGTCAGCCCTCCCCTCCACGTAGACGTGTTAAATGTATTACGCGCGATTAGAGTGTTTCGTCACTTCAACGCAGGCATCGGACGTGGGTCTTAATCCGATTCGCGTTTTATGTTCTGGGAAAACGAGGCTAAATGCGTGTGCGTAATGTTTCGTCCCAGATTATCCTGTGCAGTGCAGTCCGAAAAGGCTAATCAGAGACGTTACTTTCCGTTTTTATGGTATTTTTCGTTTAAAGCAAGTCTCTTCTAACTGAAGATCCAGTTTAGGCGGAAAGTGTCATCCCTGATTAGCCTTTGCGGCCTGCACAGGCTAATCTGAGATGACACTACGCACATGCATTAAGCCCCGTTTTCCCAGAACGCGCCTCATTCGGATGCGTCCCTGTCACGCTTTTTCCTTTCCGTGAATGACTTCGGAAGCCATTCTTGGTCTAAATGAGTTTGAGAAAACTGTGTAGTCATAAAAAAATGTAGCTTTGAGACATTTAAACGTTTTTATTTCCTATGAGCGCAATATGCAAACTAGGAAGCTCGCAATTCACTCTTCTTGCAAATGATTTACAGTTTGTGGATCCTTTCTATTTCCAACTGAAATGGCAACGATTGTTTTACTGCGTTTCAAATAGAATCTGGATAAACAATTCATTTTATAATATGACATTTGGGCATGCGGCATTCCAAATGCATAGTTTCGCATTGTTTGGCATTTTAAGCTCGTAATAAATCAACAAAGAAAGTTGGGTTGAACAAGTATTTCGTCATGATTGAATGATATAATATATATTTAATCTTTTAATGAATCTCAATCTGAATTTATAATTATGTCACATAAACCGTCGGTGTTAAAGCATGATACTTTATATTCACTAATAAGTTTAAAATGTGTGAACTTTTGTCTAGTTCGTTGCGTACGGGATAGCTAGTTGCATTATGTTAAAGTGCTTCTTCATATCTTCGTAAAAAAACATTACTGGGTATAAATGAGCATCGCTCTGTGAAAAGTAGGTTTAAGGCATGTGCGTAAAGTGTCGTCGCAGATTAGCCTGTGCAGTCCGCACATGCTTATCAGGGACGACACTTTCCGCTGTTATTGTATTTTTGGTTTAAAGGAAGACTCTTCTTGAGGAAAATCCAGTTTAAGCGGAAAGTGTCGTCCCTGATTAGCCTGTGCTACGGGCCAACATTTACGCACAGGCATTAAACCAAGTTTTCTCAGAGCGCGTCTCAAATGTATTGTCTATCGGATACTTAAAATATTTGTTTTTTATTTTGCGCATCTATTACAGAGTTTAAACAGCGTTTCATACTTCGGCTGTTTGCTAGTAACTCTGCTATAGGCGTAATTTATGGCTGCTTTTCAACTTTTCCTTATCAGACACGTGAAACAAAAACATGTTGAAGCTCGTGAGTTATGCTGGTCGCGCCGTGGACATCTGTATTGAAGAATTCTTCTACTTTTTTCTTCTTGGTAACGCAACAATTCATTAAAAGTTAGGCACTCTGATTGGAATAAATATTGTTTTCATTGCCTGTCAGTCTTTATCTTGTTTGACATAACAGTCGTATCGAGGATTTGCGACTAATGTCGTTTCTTTGCAAGCAAATTTATTAATCAAATTTTACGACACCTCCCTCTCCAGTTTTTGGCAACGCGGATTGATTTGCTTGTCAGGCGGACCGAAGTACGCCGAAAATTCCTTCCGCGTGTGGAAACGAAAGTGGCTAGTATTAGTGACTGAGATATTGCTACCCCCAGACTGTTTTATCGCAAAAATAAGTCTGAAAATGATGATTTGTATTATCCCGTTCATGTTTGTACATTTCACCGTAGCTAGGCCACTGTTCAAGTACTTAAACATCTTTCACTTTTGTGGGAAGATACCGACGCGCAGCGTAAATGTCCTTGTACAAAATAAGCTAGACAATTGGTTCAATCACCTTTGTGTTACGCTGAAAAATATATTCATTAGCTTACCTGAGCAAAATGTGCTCATGTTGAGCTTTTGTTATTCCATTTTGTCCGTTGTTCGTCGCGCTTCGTCCGTCGAGCTTCGGCAACAAATAACATTGAAACTTGCTCAGAGCAGTTTTTGTGATATCTTGGCTGAGTTTGAAAATGGTTCCGGTCTGTTGAAAAATATGGCCGTCAGGGGCGGGGAGGTTTTCCTTATATGACGAAAGCAGAACAGAATTTACCTTATATTGTTAAAGTTAATCAATGTGAACACTATTGAAGTCACATTTTGCCAAATCTTTTCCTTTAATGATATCTAGGCCTAGTTCGAAAATGGTTCCGGTCCGTTGAAAAACATGGCCGTCAGGGGCGGGGAGGTTTTCCTTATATGACGAAAGCGTGTGATTACTCTATGAGTCACGGGTTATGTCCAATCGCTGTGGACCTTTTTCAGAACATAACATTTTGTTCTGATAATAACTCAGTTGAGTTCGAAAATGGTTCCGGTTCGTTGAAAAAGCTCAAAAAAAGAGCAGTTTAGTTCGGGTCTCAGGCGAGTAACCCAGGGTCTTTTGCTTTCATGTTATTATCTGTAATTTATATTTAACTCTTGATTTTGAATATCACTTGGTCCCTTTAACGTCTGCTCAACAAACTGTGTTTGCTGAGGTTCGAACAAGGAAATGACATTGAACAAAACAAAAACCTCAAGTGCGGTTGCTTGCTCAATACATCAGGAATTTGGTCCGACGATCATTTTGGGTTTCATAATTTATTGAAGGAGGAATTAATTTGTCGTATCGTGAGACGTTTGATGATTAATTGATGCTTTGGCAAATCGGAAATCCTATATAATATTTAACGTAAAACTTAAAACGAGACAAATGCATGCAGTTTAAAATAATTATTTTTACACCGCACGGAAGATTTTTTTCTTACATTATTTATTAATTTTACGGATTTTTAGATAATATATACAGAATCAAGTTCCGTCTCAAGAACTGACGTCTGAGGGACGTGAT
>VMBQ01000498.1:51585-88112 GCA_007657795.1 Dreissena rostriformis | reverse complement strand
AGCTCAATACCACAAAAATTGAATATCTTTCAGGCAAACTAACTGGAAATTTAAGCTTTAATTAAAAAATGCCCTTACTTTCGTGAGTCTGGTAAGTTAATTATGTATGACCTTTGCACGGTCACCGTGGATATGGTGTCCGCCTAGCGACTGGAAGGTCACGGGTTCGATCCCCACTGTGGGAGCGTTCTTTCGATCTATCCCAAAGACACCAAGTACTGGTTTTAGGCCCAGGAAACGGACTCGAGAGCGTTTCAAAAACCCGTAGGCTTTCGATGTAATCGAGCTCAAATAAATTGGTTTAAACTAATTATGTATGAATGCTGGGACGCAATCCGGGCTCTCTTATAATACAGCCTCAGGCGGTGAAGGACCTTATAAACTTAAGAGTGCACACACTCTGCCAGTCTGTTTGTTCTTTTCTGTTCGATTCCGGTTGATAGTTCAAGGGCAGCTTAAAATGTTCAAATTAGGTTTGGTACTTGTCCAGTGCAAAAGGTGTTACGCATACAGGTTAAGTTCGACTTTCCAAAAACTGTTTTTAGGCATACTGAAATACTTTTTCTACAAACATTTAATTGGTGAAGTTTGACGTCGGTAACAATACTCAAACCGGCGAGTCATTGCGGCCCTTTTCACACTTACCCTGTAATTATGGTTTCTAGATAAAAGTGCATGAAATGCCTCACATAATTATATGTATTTTTAAGAAAAAAGTAGTTCTTTTGAACAATTATACAAAATTGATGTCATAGATTTGTGACAAAGATATATTGGATGTATATTCGTCTATTGTTACATATACTGATATTATATTGACAGCTTTGATAGTTTCTGTCAGATACAATGACAATGCGGAAAGTAACGTGGAATGAAATATTCCAGATATTTCGATGTCAGGAAGTATTTTTTTAAGATGTATGAATTGTTCCGAGACTGATGGAAAGAGGAAACTAAATGTGCACTTAGCACAAAGTGCAAATCGGTCAGGAAATAATATGATGTATTGTTCAGTAACACGGATGAAGAAACCATTTCGAACACTGGAGTTTTAAAAATATATTTATAGTTTGTTTTCCATTGTATTTAACGAACCATTATTGTAACGCTTAACGACAATAACCAAACTGATTGCTATTTATTCTTATATACATTAATACGCGTCTGTATGGACGCAGCTTGGTGCGAAAAAAAAACAACATTTTGTGGCCTCTCATTAATTGTCTTCAAAGCGTTGCTTAATACGTGTGCCTAGTTGTTTGGATTGTTCCAAAGGAGAAATGACCATACAATATATGTGTTTACAAAGAATTAACCTGCCAAAAATGATTAAAAAAAGGGTTCTGCAATGATCATCTTGTTTACTTATCACATTGTGCAGCATTCTTCGATACACATAGTTTTAGCGCATACCTTTTCATCGCATCTCTGTGCAAAAAAAATATCTTTTAATGTTTGATGCCGTTTAATTAAAACGATTCCTTGAATAGATACAAAAATAGTCGTTAATCTTCATTAAATAGACAGGGACGCTGTCACAATGTTTTCCGCTTCACCTATTTGTTGAAGGCAGCGAGCGTCCTGAAACCTCATGCCGTTAGGTAATCTGTCGTCAACGCATGCCATAATTAATATGATGTCGCTATGACACTAAATTGCTTATCATGCATTTGTAATACAGCAATTACTCATGACAAACCCACGAACTGAGACATTAATCACTTCGATTGCGTTTCGGGATTCTGGTCCGTTTTGTTGAGCGTTTTGTTATCACGAGACGGGCGATAGGTGATTTGAATTGAATTCAACATCTCCATAAATAAATTCTCGTGATTTACTGTGGTAATCAATTCATCATTATTTTATTGATTTGATTCTTGCTCTGAGAAACCGGGTTTAATGCATGTGCGTAAAAGTATCGTCCCAGGTTCGCCTGTGCAGTCCGCACAGGCTAATCAAGGACGATACTTTCGGCTTTTATGGAATTGTTCGTTAAAAGGAAGTCCTTCTAAACGAAAATCCAGTCTAGGCGGAAAGCGTCGGCTCTGATTAGCCCGTGCGGACTGCACAGGCTAATCTGGGACCATACTTTACACATGCATTAAGCCCCGTTTTCCAAGAACAAGGCTCGGTTTTATGAAGAACACCTCTTTAAATACTTAGCACGCGTCGTTGATTCATCGTGAAACCAGTATGTCTTCCGGAAGAATGCCGCGGGCCATACGTCGCATATTAATGTATTCATCTTCGCAATAAATCCGTCCGAAAATATCCCTGTCCGACAACTGTCATATGACGTCAGAGACGTTAATAAACTAAGTTTGATACACTTTCTGGGGGCCTGGGGCAAACTTTTATCTACGGCTAAGAATGACAAGACTCGTGTCTTTCCCTCACTTGTGATTGACTACCACGTGTCAACTCGTGTGTATTCACCAGCGTCAACGCACTGGAGCTTGTAAAGAACAAGCTTCTGTTGCGACGTGACATGCTATGAAAGCGTTTAATTCATTACTGTTTATGATAGCTGTGGTAATTTATGAGCGTGTATTTTAGCAATTGTTTTCCCTTCTTGTAAAAACGAATGTTTTGTATGTAAATCTCTATAAATGAAGTCAGGTTGATCAAGGTCAAGGTCGCTGTTTCTTTAATATTCGTAAAGAAATGTCTTTTCGTCCGGTACTTATAACATGTATCGCATATTACCCATGTAACGTCATTTCAGCCGGTATAGTGTATAATATTGTTACAAAAGGCCGTTTTTCATGTATTCAATCAATTCATCAAAATGTGCCCCGTTAGTCTTATTAGCAAATGTGTATAAAAGACGGATAGTCCCGTTTGTGACGAAAATAAGTTATTTGTGTCACTCTTCTAGTTTTATAAGTAAAACTTTTGTTACCGTTCAAGATCGCGTTACTTTGTATTTACAGCAAATTCGCTAAAGTTTGAGATGTTGCTTACAATCAGCATTTTGACTGGCAGTGCCATTATTTCAACATAAAAGCTGTCATCGTGAACTTAATTCGTCGCTATTATTTACAAGACATAAACACATGTTGGAGTTTGAGAAATATTTTACATCAAACGAAACGCCTTAAAAGCGTTAAATGATCAGAACTTTGTGGGAAATGTTTAGTGTGAGAATAATGTAATATATAGATCAGGTATCGTGCCACTGTCTACGATAGCGTGCGCCTAACAACGCTAAGCACCAGTTCGGTCGCCAAGCTGGCAATATTTTCATGCAAGACGTTGCGCCTTAATTCTCTTTGATGATAAATGAAGTATTCTCTTCGGCATTTCGTATACGCGGCACGCACTTGTTACGTGCGGCGCTCGCAGGACCGCCGCTGATATACATCATTGTCTAGATGAAACAAATGTGTTTGCTTGACAACGCGGCGATGGAAGTTATTTGTTACAATAGGACGCCGTCTTCGCGCGCTTATCCTCTCTGATGTAGATTAAAATAAGGAACATATAGTTGATGACTGGTTGTCGTGATGTTGAAAATTAAATTTTATGAATTCGCTGGCTTGGCTGATCGCTATTGGTAGAGAGCGGGTTATTTCCAGGGAATGAGTGAAAAGCTCGCATGTGGACAGGCAGTTTAGGTTGTTGTTCAGAATGGGAAAGGCAAAACGGGTGCCAGTCTGTCGGAAGCATTCCGTGTCTTAAAGACGCTTGTTCGTGTCGCGCGCAATATTAACCAGTCCAATCATTTTGATGAGCGAGTAGACGAGGCAAATAGTTTGTAGATACGCATAATTGCAGTTCTTTCATTTAATTCAAAGTAAGACTAACAGAATAAATCACAACCCACGTAGAAAGTAAAATATCATATTAAAAGTGAAAGGAGTCATTTTGTGCCAAAAAGACGAACAGAAAAATCACAACCCAGTAAAAAGCAATATATCGTATTAAACAAGAAAGGAGTTATTCTGTGCCAAACATGACACAATCGTTTACATAATGTCTGAAAACCAGACCGCAATTATTAGGTAAAGCAATCTGGACAAAACTAACATCGGTTGAATAAATCGTACTTATCGACCACATTGTCCTGGCACTTGTAAATGCCATTTGCATAAATGTGTCGTGTTCTGAGAAAACTGGCCATAATGCTTGTGCGTAAATTTTCATCCCAGATTAGCCTGGGCAGTCCGCACAGGCTAATCAGGAACGACACTTTCCGCTTTTATGACATTTTTCGTTTAAATGAAGTCTCTTCTTAGCAAAAATCCAATTTAGGCGGAAATTGTCGTCCCTGATTAGCCTGTGCGGACTGCACAGGCTAATCTGGGATAAAACTTTACGCACATGCATTTTGCCCAGTTTTCTCAGAACGCGACACAAATGCCATTTGCATAAATTATACGCTTGGAGTTTTTCTTCGTGCACGTTTTGCACGATTTTTACGAGGCCATAACAATATAATAAGTTAGGTAAACTACGATCTTTTTAAATCGCGTCTAGTACGAAAACAATGTATTCAGCGTAGCGGTTTTTAAATATATTCATGCATAAATGTCGGTGTCATGTTAATATTTACGAGCTATACTCACATTCGTGGCGTAATAAATTCACTTTTTGTGGATAAGTATGTTCATACTTAGTTCCGTGCGATGGAAATAAACTTTTAATCATCTACAAACATGTACAAAATATCACTACGTCTCATTACAAATAACAAAATCTTTATGAAATACATATAATGGAAATAGAATGGACGTAAAAACCTAAGTACATTAAATATGAATTAAGTATTTATGAAGATGCTTAGACGTACATTTCTTGTTTAAATGCACAACTGCTTTGATTTAAAAGTTTAGCGTAGAAATAACGCCCTGGTTTGAATATCTGTAAACTATGAATGCATTATATTATATAAGGATTATTAAAAATGATTCATCTTCAAAATGTGCGGAACCACGCATGACGTCATAAATGTTCCGGTTAAAAAATTTCTGTCTGAACAACGTTTTTTTAAGGTAAGGTGACAATGTATATGTGAGTATTGTCGCACGTGCTTCATGATAATCGGGCGAATTTTGATGGGGCGTTTAACAATCGCGGCGATATGGTCGAGTGACTTGTCGGTAAAGGTCATTACTAAATATAGAAACGCGGTTTGAGGACTTCGTGTCAAATATAAACGCAGTGAAATTTGTTTCTTTGTCAGTATATACTTTTTTCTCGGAATTTCAGAACGCACGCGTTATACGTGTATAACCCGTAGGATTGCGTTTTGTACTGCAATATATCAAAGCTACTGAAGGAAGTAACATGGAATTGCTTGCATTTAGTATGGCAATAAATCACATTGACTAAAGACTTGCTACGTTTGCTCGTTTGCGGATATTGCTATAAAGCACAGACCCAAAGACATTTGTGTCGTGTTCTGAGAAAACTGGGCATAATGCTTGTGCGTAAATTGTCATCCCAGATTAGCCTGGGCAGTCCGCACAGGCTAATCAGGGACGACAATTTCCGCTTTTATGGAATTTTTCGTTTAAATGATGTCTCTTCTTAGCGAAAATCCAGTTTAGGCGGAAAGTGTCGTCCCTGATTAGCCTGTGCGGACTGCACAGGCTAATCTGGGATGACACTTAACGCACATGCATTTTGTCCAGTTTTCTCAGAACACAACACATTTAGCCGTAGTGTACATTTTGGTTTTACTGAATCATTACAGAATATCGGAAGCTTGTCACGTTGCACGCAATGCGCGTAATTTCCTTGTGGAATGACATTATATATACTTTCCAAAGAGAAATGACAGTTTTGCGTGTAAGTTGTCGGACATTTTGGTTCTACGAGTCATGCGACACGCGCTGCAAACTTTCATTTTGTCTCTCATTAGATGTTTTGCCTATTGTTTGGATAAGAGGAACGGTTTTTATTTACGTTATTACCAACCCGATATTGATTGGCTAAGATAGTATCACCATCCTGAATATCATGGCTGCGTTTAACATGTATGGATTCCATCAGTTGTTAATGTTATCGCGGAACATCTGTGGATGTTTTTGCCCGTGATGATTCATAGAAATAATAGCGCAATATAACGTGTCAAGAGGGACTATCTACCGATGTGCACGTACATGACATTTTGGTTGACTTTTTAGCTCACCTGAGCTTAACGTGCCCATGCATGGTGAGCTTTTGAGATCGCTTTTTGTCCGTCGTCAATATTTGCCTTACGGAAGCCACATGCATTTTTTAATTGATAGCTCATGACTGCAAAAGATAAATCTGTGAACGTTTATAGATAAACTCACAGTCACTTGTATAGTTGTTTTGGCTGTATGAAATAGTTGCAGTCATACCTTTTAACAAAGGAAAAAAACTTTCGTGTAGATTTTCTAATGTTAAACTTAAAAGTCATGAACAGATAGTAATGGAAAAAAGCTTTAAGAACCCAGTGAGTCAATGGAATAATTCTATTAGCAAAGGTAGTGGTTTTCCATGTGAACAATGAAATCTATTAAATCATAACAGTTTAGCCTTGCTCTGGAAAAACGGGGTTTGATACATGCGCGTAAAGTGTCATCCCAAATTACCCTGTGCAGTCCGCACAGGAATTCAAAACAACTAAGAATAGAGTTGCATGTACAAGAGATAATCTTTTCGTTGGTTTACTGTTATGTGTCCACCCTGTTTCACCATTTAAGTTGGCTTAATGTTAATTCACGCACATGTTAGTATCGCTCTGGAAAAAATGGGGCTTAGTGCTTGTGGGTAAAGTGTCATCCAAGATAAGCCTGGGCAGTGTGCACAGGCTTATCAGTGACAACAGTTTCCGCTTTTATGGTATTTTTGGTAAAAAGGAAGTCTCTTCTTAGCGAAAATCCAATTTAGGCAGAAAGTATCATCCCTAATTAGCATGTGCACAGACTAATTGGGGACGACACTTTACGCACATTCATTACGCCCCTTGTTCTCTGAGCGAGGCTCATTTATAATTGATGTATTTGCAGGCCACCAGATGTGTATGAGTCCCCCAATGTGAGGAAGGCCAAGCATCTGATAGAGGACCTGAACCACATCAAGGATCAAGTACAGGGACTTGTAGAGGTATGTTTACACTTAGGCTTGGGGCAGCATTGGGGCTTATGTGGGGTCCTGGATAAAGGGACTTGTAGAGGTATGTTTACACTTAGGCTTGGGGCGGCATTGGGGCTTATGTGGGGTCCTGTATAAAGGGACGTGTATAGGTAGGGGCCATACTGTGACATTGGGCATATGTGGGGGTCCTTGATAAGGGGACTAGTAGAGGTAGAGGCCATACTGAGACATGGGGCTTATGTGGGGGTCCTGGATAAGGGGACTTGTAGAGGTAGGGGCTTCGCTGAGACATGGGGCTTATGTGGGGGTCCTGGATAAGGGGACTAGTAGAGGTAGGGGCCATACTGAGACATTGGGCATATGTGGGGGTCCTGGATAAGGGGACTAGTAGAGGTAGGGGCCATACTGAGACATTGGGCATATGTGGGGATCCTGGATAAGGGGACTTGTAGAGATAGGGGCTTCGCTGAGACATGAGGCTTTAATGTGGGGTTCTGAATAAAGGGTCTGGTAAAGGTAGGGGCCATACTGAGACATGGGGCTTATGTGGGGATCCTGGATAAGGAAACTTGTAGAGGTAGGGGCTATGCTGAGACATGGGGCTTATGTGAGGGTCCTGGATAAGGGGACTTGTAGAGGTAGGGGCTTCGCTGAGACATGGGGCTTATGTGGGGTTCTGAATAAAGGGTCTGGTAGAGGTAGGGGCCATACTGAGACATGGGGCTTATGTGAGGGTCCTGGATAAGGGGACTTGTAGAGGTAGGGGCTTCGCTGAGACATGGGGCTTATGTGGGGTTCTGAATAAAGGGTCTGGTAGAGGTAGGGGCCATACTGAGACATGGGGCTTATGTGAGGGTCCTGGATAAGGGGACTTGTAGAGGTAGGGGCTTCGCTGAGACATGGGGCTTATGTGGGGTTCTGAATAAAGGGTCTGGAAGAGGTAGGGGCCATACTGAAACATGGGGCTTATGTGAGGGTCCTGGATAAGGGGACTTGTAGAGGTAGGGGCTTCGCTGAGACATGGGGCTTATGTGGGGTCCTGGATAAGGGGACTTGTAGAGTTAGGGGCTTCGCTGAGACATGGGGCTTATGTGGGGTTCTGAATAAAGGGTCTGGAAGAGGTAGGGGCCATACTGAAACATGGGGCTTATGTGAGGGTCCTGTATAAGGGGACTTGTAGAGGAAGGGGCTTCGCTGAGACATGGGGCTTATGTGGGGTTCTGAATAAAGGGTCTGGTAGAGGTAGGGGCCATTCTGAAACATGGGGCTTATGTGAGGGTCCTGGATAAGGGGACTTGTAGAGATAGGGGCTTCGCTGAGACATGGGGCTTATGTGGGGTCCTGGATAAGGGTACTAGTAGAGGTAGGGGCTTTGCTGAGACATGGGGCTTTATGTGGGGTTCTGAATAAAGGGTCTGGAAGAGGTAGGGGCCATACTGAAACATGGGGCTTATGGTAGTGTCCTGGATAAGGGGACTTGTATAGGTAGGGGTTACACTGAAACATGGCGCTTATGTGGGGGTCCTGGGTAAGGGGACTTGTAGAGTAAGGGTCCATGCTGAAACATAGGGCTTATGTGGGGGTCCTGGATAAGGGGACTTGTACAGTTAGGGGTCACACTGAGACATGGGGCTTATGTAGGGGTCCTGGATAAGGAGACTTGTAGGGTAAGGGGCCATGCTGAGACATGGGGCTTATGTGGGGGTCCTGGATAAGAGGACTTTAAGAGGTAGGTTAACACTGAGCAATGGGGCTTATGTTAGGGTCCTGGATAAGGGGACTTGTAGAGTTAGGGGTCACACTGAGACATGGGGCTTATGTAGGTGTTCTGGATAAAGAGACTTGTAGAGTAAGGGGTCACACTGGTACATGGGGCTTAGGTAGGGGTTCTGGATAAAGGGATTTCTAGAGGTAGGGGTCACACCGAGACATTGGGCTTATATGGGGGTCCTGGATAAGGGGACTTGTAGAGGTAGGGACAATTCTGAGACATTGGGCTATTATGGGGGTTCTGGATAAGGGAACTTGTAGAGGTAGGGGCCATACAGGGACATGGCACTTATGTGATAGGTTCTGTAAAAAGGGGAAGGAGACATACTGATACATGGATGGGGCTTTTCTGGTGGTTCTGAGTGAAGTTTCTTGTGGATTAAGGACCACGCTGAAACAAGACGCTTATGTGGGGGTTTTGGATAAAGGGTCTTGTAGAGGTAAGGGCCACATTGAAAAATTGGGCGTATGTTTGGGTTCTGGATAAAGGGGCTTGTAGAGTATGGGGCCACACTCAAATATGGTTGTTTGCAGCATTTTTTGGCGAATGGGCTTGCAGAGGTAGGACCACACTGAAACATGGGGTTTATTCTGGGGCTCCTGAAGAAGGGTGTGTAGAGGTAAGGGTCACAGTGAAACACGGGCTTGTGTTGGGTTTCTCTGTGAAGGGGCATGTAGAGGTTAGGGTCACATAGAAGCATGAGGCTTATGTTGGGGTTCTAAGTGAACTGGCGTGTGGAGGTAAGGAGATCCGAAACTTATACAGAGGCTAAGAGGAAATCTAAGATAAGGTTCATGTAAAAAGAATTACTTAGTTTATATGGAACTCTGATTGGAGTTTGATAACACTCATTATTGTTAATTACCTTGATACAAGTGAAAATAACACTATAAAACAGTTTTATTTTTAAACTTGTGTTTAACAAAGTTCTTTTACATTATGAGTTTTCAGTTTTGGTTAATGAAGAATATTCCATGTTTTATTTATTGGGGTGACTCATTTTAAATATAACTGATACAGCGACACTTCCCCCCTGTAATCTTTTGTGGTTCAGTCTGGTCTAGCATGCTCCTATGAAAACTATAATTTGTTACTTACACATTGATACCTTTGTTATCATAATTATGAAGGACAGACAACTAATGGAGGTTGTACCAGTAATAAAGGTAACAAGGTAAAATATCAGTGATATGGAAAAAAAATGTATGAGCAAACATGACAACTGAGCGATGATTCAACATAAGAATTATATTAACCCGTTTATGCCTAGTGGACTCTCCCATCCTTCTAAATTGGATCAATTTATTTCCAAAATTAGGGATGTCTAGTATATATATTTCTATATTTAGAATATTTCTTACAGAAATTCCTTTAAGCAAACAGCGCAGCGCAGACCCTGATGAGACGCCGCATCATGCGGCGTCTCATCTGGGTCTACGCTGTTTGCCAAGGCCTTTTTTGTAGACGCTAGGCATAAATGGGTTAAAAAATTTCCTTCTTTAAACTTACATTGAGTTTGCATATCTGTTGAATGTATTTTTGAAACTGGAGAAATGAAAACACCTTAAAATGTCAGCCGTGCTTCAGTCTTCATTGAAGTAGAAAGCCATAACAAAAAATAAAAAAAAATTAAGGTATGAAATCTGGTCATGGTGGTGAATTTAATATCTCATCTACATAAACTCATTCATTTTTCGCGTTATGTTACCAGATTTATTACATATGCAGTTGTAAACATCAAACCAGACATCTTAAATATCTGTTATGTTATTCAAAATGAAACAAAATCATACTGAAATAAAAAAATCTCAACTTTTTCTTTAAAACTTTCATCATTAAAAAAAAACACATTGAAAAATTTAGGATTCTTATAATTTGAAAATGAAGCTAAAAATGCACATATAAACATTTAAAACTTAGATTTGTTATTCTAATGGTGCTTAACCCATTTATGCCTAGTGGACTCTCCCATCCTTCTAAATTGGATCAATTTATTTCCAAAATTAGGGATCTTTAGTATATTTATTTCTGTATTTAGAATATATCTTACAGAAATTCCTTTAAGCAAAAAGCGCAGACCCTAATGAGACGCCGCATCATGCGGCGTCTCATCTGGGTCTACGATGTTTGCCAAGGCCTTTTTTCTAGACACGAGGCATAAATGGGTTAAGGGGCTATGGTAGTCAAAGTTCAGGAGCTAAAATGAGCCTTGTTCTGGGTAAACTGGGCTTAATGCATCTGTTTAAAGTGGCGTCCCAGAGATTGCACAGGCTTATCTGGGACAACACTTTTTGCCTATACTGGATTGTCCTTAGAAGAGACTTGCTTTTATATAAAATACAATAAAAGTGGACAGTGTGGTCCCTGATTAGCCTGTGACGTGTGTGAACTGCACAGGCTAATCTGGGACAACACTTTAAACACATGTGTTCCCAGAACAACGCTAAATAAAGGATCTGGCATGAGTTGTCATATCATACCATATTTTATTAAACAAGTTCAGGAATTTTGTTAGTAAGCGAGCCTTTGGCGAGCTTACTAACGAATTTCCTGGACGCGTTTAATAAAATATGGTATGATATGACAACGAGTGTCAGATCTTTTTTATCACATGCTTTTAAATGAGCAAATTAAATAAATATTTACGCAAACATAATAATAAATCCAGAATGTTGTTTACATTTCGTGATGTCATTTGACGTTGCAACGTCATTTCAGCAAAATAACAAAATGTGATTGGTCAATAAACGAAAAACTAAGCCAATGAAAACGCTTAAAAACTATATTACACATGTGTTATATAAAAAAATATGTTATGGTTATATTACATGGGAAACAGGGTATGGCATGTGATAAAATAGTTACAGCTTGCCAACACAAGCTTGACACTGCAGTTTAAGGACTTAAACATTCATTAAATCATTACTCTATCTTTTAATTGTAAATGGAAAGACTAGATATTATTTCAAAAGTTCTAGATATTCATTGATTACTAAATAGTTTTGTTTCTGAATTGAGTCAAATGACCTTCATGGTGGTTATCATTGTATGACATTTTTAGTCTGGGTTACTGGAATTCCAAAGATGTTCTAAGGATAATTTTCCCTGTAGGCTGCAAGCCAATATTTTGTAATTAGAAAGATGTAAAACTGTAATGAGTTTTGTAATTGCAGTCAATTATTAACTACCATTTCCTAGAATAACATGTTCCGTTTCTGAGAAAACCATTGTGTGGTATATCAAGTGCACATAAAGGGAAGGCAACAATAGTTGCACGGATGAAAATGAAACATTATACTCCATTTTCTTCCTGTAAAACTGCCATACTGAAATGAAATACTGCAATGTTCTGGTGTAATTTTAGTGTTTTGTAAGCGAATTTGTGTTTCATAAGCGAATTTGTAAGTCACTTTGGTGGTTGTTATGGTGATAGTGGTTACAGAAACGGTAAAATGCCCGCAGTCTTGCAAGTAACGCAAGCATGATTGTCCATTTACCAAAGAGGGATTAGCACTGGAGCGACTGATTGTATGATTAATGATGCTTTGAACATGAGGAATTATCCAGTAGAAGATTTGTTTAATGGGAGGCATATAGTAGACTAGGCTCATTTGAAATCTGTGGAAGTGATGAGGAGCAGTAATTTGAGCATGTACTTTTAGAGAATGAATGAGCCTCCATCAGGGAAAAATGGGCTTAACGTGTCATCCCAGATGAATCTGTGCAGCCAGCACAGGCTAAATAGAGGCGACACTTTCCCCCTAGACTTGATTTTCATTTAGAAGAGACTTCCTTTAAACCAAAAATTCCATAAAGTCGGACTGCACAAGCTAATCTGGGACAACACTTTGCCCACATGCATTTAGGCCCAATTTCCCAGAGCAAGGCTGAAATCAATAGATAAAACCTGAATCACCACTAAAACATGTAATGGGTGTATTTACAGACCTTTACTTAAACGATCTGTACTGTAATTGTTCATCTCAACAATCGTTATTTGGAAGTTTATGCTTTGTCATAATGACTTTAAAATCAGTCAAATTACAATATTCTAATGTTGAATTTTCTTATACAAATACGTAAGATTCTGACTGTACAATGAGTATATGTATTTCATGCTTTATGAGTATACTGTTTGTATAATTTCAGGATAAAGAGAATTACACGGCAAGACATAACATCCAAGAGGTTGCCCATGTAAGTGGAATGTAGCCACACTGTCCTTGGGGATGGGTTACATATTGCGTACAATTCTTGAAGTTTCTTGGTTGAGATAAGCAATAGAAGTTTGACTTAACTGTCATCTGGTTCAGTCACTATTTGTTCATTATCTTCTCACTAATGCACCTTTAAGAAACAAAGGGTAGAAACTTTGCTTTTGTAGTGCTATTTTAAAATTTTGATTTTACATCTTCATAAACAAATTGCAAATTGCATAACTATGCTTTTATAAGTGGAATAGAATAGTGACTTGACAATGCTAAGTTAACCCTTTTAGCGCTGGAACCGAATTTTGAAGGCCTTTGCAAACAGTTTGGATCTAGATGAGACGCCACAGAACGTGGCGTCTCATCAGGATCCAAACTGTTTCTTATTCTTATAGTATTCTTTGAACAAAAATGGAAGAAAATGCTAATTTCAGAAATTCAGCAGACAACATTTTAGCAAAAGACAAATATCCCAGCATGCAAAGGGTTAAGAGCTTACATGTAAAAATTAAAAATTAATAAATAAAATAAAAAACTTCGTTGAAGTGAATAGCCAAATGTTAATAAAACATAGTAATGCATTCAAATATACAGAATGATCTGAACATTAAAATTTTGCAAACCACACAGACTTTAGAGAGATTTGTACCAAGATATACAACATTTTCCAAACATGTATAAGTAATATCACCCAAGTAACATTGTATTTTCTAGGACGTGTCAAAGCTCAGCCTGGGAAGTCAGGGACCCTTCCCATTGGATAACTACCTGGTAATTTTTTAGCATTAACTGTCAATGATTTCTTATAGGGCATTTCATTTTCAATGACATTTGTTTACTTACTTATAGTGTCCACTATGGATACTGCCTTATTGGTGTTATATCCTGTGTTGTATGGGCGGCGCTCTGGGAAACTGGACTTAATTCATTTGCGTACGGTGTTGTCTCAATAAAACCTGTGCTGTAAGCACTGGCTAATCTTCGACGACACTTTTAAAGTAAGTAATTCATTTGCGTACGGTGTTGTCTCAATAAAACCTGTGCTGTAAGCACTGGCTAATCTTAGACGACACTTTTAAAGTAAGTATCTTCTAAACAAAATCCGGTCTTCCGGAAAGTGTCATCCCAGATTAGAATGTGCAGTCATGCGCAGGCTAATCGAAGACGACACTTTACGCACATGCATTAAGCCCAGTTTTCCCAGAACACGGCTCATATCTTCTGGCATAGTGGTATAGCCATCAATAATTCCTATTATCTTCATTTTTACATCTAGTATCATGCCAACTCACAAATCCCTGTTGGCCATCACTTCACATTCCCTTAACTGTACTGCGTGCCATTTCTCATCTTTTATGAGATTAAATATGACTCACATTTTATAGTTTGAAAAATTTAAATAATCAACCTTTTATTATGTCTGTATCAGAGAGAAAAAAAAAACGTTTTTATGAAAACAAATGTATTTTAAAATGAATCTTGATTAATATGCGGTTACCGTACTTATAATGACTCATCAATCACCTCTTTTTTCTTTAAGAAACCAGCATCAAACCTTCCCTGCATTGTGTTCACTGTCATATTTTAAAGATGTCTCCAGATTTATGGAAATCGTTTTGTTAAATATTCAGTCTCCCGTAATTCTTGACATTGCGTACTTTCTCCGTCACTGAAGCGTGATGTTTTATACAAACAAGTTGTAAATCTAAGATTTTTTGTTAACCTATATTTTGCGTTAGTTCTGCACATTATAAATATCATGTTTTATTTTTTGCAGCTGTTTAGTGCAATTTGTGTTTGTAGCACACCTGACTATCCTTTTTCTATTGTTGTACAATTTGCATTCAAAATTTCTTAAATTACATCTTTCCTTTATCCACCAGGCCAATTTTGATGAAACTTGATAGGAATCATTCTGTAGTGCTCCTCTGCAGAAGCATATTACAGATTTAAATGTATCCTGTTAACTACATGTAGTCATATTGACAGTAAAATATTAAGAACCCATTGATGAAGTATAGACATTATTCAACGACAAACGCCAAACAATTTTACTACGCAATTTATNACTGATCAGTTTTCAAATTTAAATTTGTGCTTTTTTTTTTTTTTTATCGTATATAATGTTTAAATAAAACACAACACATTTAAGTGTGTCTAAATGCAAAAAAAATGGTCGTCAAATTATCGGATTCTTGTTTCACTATGAATGCAATTTCATGGTAGAAATGTGCTTTCAAAAATTTGTATATTGATATCAAAAAAACATACTACAATAAGACTATTGATAAAACGATCTAAAAAAATAAAGGCACGAGCAGGACTGAGCTCACCAATAAGGTAATCATACAGACAGGGCTGTGATAATTTGGTGCCAATGAGGTGTAACTCTAAGAGACTCTGAACCAGACTTAGTTGAGTTTAGTTTAAACCTATTTATTTTAGCTTGATTGCATTTAAAGTACTAACATCTTATTTGAAACGCTCAAGAGTCCGTTTCCTGGGCCAAGAACCAGTACTTGGTGTCTTTTGGGGAGATCTAAAGAATGCTCCCACAGTGGGGATCGTACCCGTGACCTCCCAGGCGGACAAGATATCCTTTACACAACTTCGACCAGATGTAGAAAACATAAAATTGAATCACGTTCCAAAACATGGCCCTAGCAGCTTTAAAACCTTCGTGTTGACGTAAATTGAGAAAAGTCTGTCTCACTGGGATCGAATCCTGGGCACTGAATGATTTCACAGCTGGGCTTTTTTTCCTTCTTAGAGAATGGCCATTTTTAACAAATTTGAGAAGGTCGCGACCCAAATATTCACTATTTACAGAAGTTGTTAACTCAAGTTTTCACAATTTAAAAAAGCTTGTGATTCATTTTTCCACCATTTTTGGACAGGTCTTGACTCATTTTTTTTAACCAACTATTTTTTGCAAAAATTTAAACTCACAACAGCACATAAAATAAACAATATGGAAGCTTAATCATGTTTAATCAGGTGGGCAATATATGACCTCTTGTCTGTTTCTGTAAGTAATCTTATTGCCTGCACCATATTATTGTTTCCTGTTATTTACAATGTATGTCACAAAAGAGAAGCTAATTTTTTCTTTCAAAAATCACAGTTTCTGACTTCTTTCTAGGGCTATCTATGGGCATTTGTTATTCATCACTGTACACCGAATTGATATTCAAATTAGGAACACATGTTTGGCTAAAAGGAATCCATTTACAGGCAAATTTATGTAATTTGTATTCACTCGCATGCCGCTGGTCATTATTTGAAGATTACATGACGAAATAAAACTCTTTTGATCTGGACTTTAATTAAAGGTAGAAGAGTCAGTCTCTTCTGAGTTAAAATTAATTGTTACAATGTGTTTCATAGTTTTGAAAAGCTAAAATATATTGCAGAGTGTATTGTTATTAAAAAAAATAATTCTGCATTGTGTTATCTACTAACAATTATATTTCACTGATTTTAATTTAAAATTAAAATTAGAATTTTATAAATAACTATCTCTTATTTTTCCTATTGTAAGCGTTAAATTTTAGAGAAATATTGTCATTGAAATGATATATGTGTCATTGTATTGGGCAATTTCAAGGGGTCTACTTCACCCTTCAAATGTCTACCATCCATGCTTTTTTATCCCCAACTATAGGTGGTGAGATATAGAATTTGTGTTGTCTGTCCGTCTGTCATTCAGTCTGTCATTCCATCCATCCTTCATTCCGTCCGTCTGTCTGTCACAAAATTTTGAAATTGGCAGGGGATATAAATTCAACGAATTTGCTTATTTTCAGCAAATGCCCGCACAGGGGCCTACCTCACCTTACAAATCTCTACCAGACCTCTCATTCAGCCATTTCAATGCCCCTGTGCATCCCGGATTCAAGGAGGCAGAGGGAATCTTGAGACTGGTCCAACAGAACCGTGGCTTTCTGGAGTCAAACTTGGAGGCAGTGATGAGGGCGCGACAGGAAGTAGAAGTCTACAGCATGCTTGAGGCAGTCTACAATGATAGGTTGGAGTCCACTAAAAGTCTTCCACTGTTTAACCCTTCACCATTCCGCTACACACTTTGACTCATTTCAAGTCCTTTAAAAAATCAAATGAAATTTTAGACCTTTCTTAATGGATTCAAGTTCAAAGGCTTCATCTCCAACCCTACGATACTGATGAGCAGCAAACAGCATACAACCTGAAAAGCCTGCGAGCTACAGGCAGGCTGTTCTGGTTTTATGCTGGTTGCATATACCGGTAGCCATTTTCACTTTGCTTCTGATCAGGAAAGGGTTAAATATCCCCATTTTACAGCAGGATGGGGTTAGAACAATTTCCTTTGACTGTGTGTGAATTTTACACAAGGTCAAAGTCACACTTGAAAGTCTATATGAATTGGCGCTATTTTTTAATCTGCTCCATATATCTCATAACTTTTGAAACCTTGCTAAAATGTTTTTGGTCATTATTGATTTGCAGAAGTCATGAGTCAGTCTTACCAGCTCACTTCTCACTAACAGGTAAAACATTCCAACAGTTTGTGAAATTTCATAGTTTTTCAGGTCGTTCAGAGGAAACTTGAAGGAATCTCTTTTAAGTTAATATTTAGCGCTATCCATGACAAATTAGCAGCAAATCCCTCATCTCTGAGTCGTTGATACAACAGGGAGTGAGTTGCCAGTTGAGAAGTGTTGCACCTGAAAAACATTGCTATAAAATGTAGAGCAATATGACATGCAAAGTTCATGTCCTAGGAGAGGCGTTTGTTTCATAAAATTATCGATTTCAATTTTTGTTCCAGTACTGATCATGAGAAGGCTCGTATAAAAAACATAGTGGACAAGAGTATCCAGAAGTTACGGCGAGAGGTTGAGGTGATTGTCTCCCTTGGTTAATTTTGTCTGGACAATAATTATTGTAACTTTTTTCTGAAATTTTAAATTTGTAAGTGTGTTCTTTTTTGACTGGTAAGAGATTTATTACTAGATATTAATGGGGGTTAATTAATGTGCTTTTAACCCTTTGCATGCTGGGAAATTTGTCGTCTGCTAAAATGTTGTCTGCTGAATTTCTAAAATTAGCATTTTCTTCGATTTTTTTTCTAAGACCACTATCAGAATAGCAAACAGTTTGAATCCTGATGAGACGCCACGTTCTGTGGCGTCTCATCTGGATCCAAACTGTTTGCAAAGGCCTTCAAAATCCGGTTCCAGCGCTCAAAGGGTTAAGTAGTCAAAGGAACATCAAATCATGAAATACCTGGTATTTCTCATTTGAATGAGTACAGAAAGTCCATAATTGGCATTCAGTTGCTTTTAGGAGTATGCAGTGATAGAATATGTGTTCAGAACCTATAAAGCATTTTAAATTATTTGTTTGTATAAAGATTTTTCTGACTTATAATATAAGAAATGAGCCTTGCTCTGGGAAAACGGGCTTAAATGCATGTGCTAATTTAATTTGGGACGACACTTTCCGCAATTGAATTACACCCCCATTTCGCATAGCAAGGCTCAAATATATAAATGAAAACTTCAGACAGTTAAAAAAGTTTCCCTTTGCAGCGTGAAGTTACAGATGCCGTTGTCATATCCAAAATGCACAAGAAAACTGCAAGTAACGTACCGGGAGCTGTTAAAATTCCAGAACCGGCTCCAGCCCCGAAAGCGGGCCCAAAGTACGGAATACGGGGCCGTCTACAGCAGGCCCGAATGGAGGCGTTAGTGGAGCCTAAGAAGTCAGTGCCCACAAAGCGGGGCGGGGCAGCTGGGTCTGGGAAGGATTCTGTACACCAGAGATTGTCCAGACCACCTGTAAAAGTATGTCTTAATCTGAATTAAAATACTGTAATATCATTTACATTCCTCTGCATTATTTTTTTTTAAACTCTTTCAGGGACATATAAATTCATGGTTTCATGATTTTGGAAAACAATATGAGGAATTTGCGTCTGTCATTATCCGATGTGATTGTGTGAAATTCGTGGATCGGTGAACCCACAAAAGCAACAAAAATTAATGCCCCACGAATAATAATGAGTTTACATTTTGTTTTAAATAAATTAATCAGAAAGACAACAAAATCATTGTTCATCTACAACTGCACAATGACATTGACGTGAATACCAATGCAGCCATCTAAACAAGTTTTTAAGGCTCATGTTTCATTCCTTAAAATTATATGTCAGTCCTTGGAGCATTTATAAACAATTAACCCTTTGAGCGCTGGAACCGGATTTTGAAGGTTTTTGCAAACAGTTTGGATCCAGATGAGACGCCACAGAACGTGGCGTCTCATCAGGATCCAAACTGTTTGCTATTCTGATAGTATTCTTTGAAAAAAATGGAAGAAAATGCTAATTTTAGAAATTCAGCAGACGCCATTTTAGCAGACGACAAATTACCCAGCATGCAAAGGGTTAAATGGTCTCTGCAGTCTAAATTGATGAAATTTATTATGCTTTTCTTTTCTCAGTCATTCACAAATAATCAGACATTGCATTTCTATGATTTTTTGTAATCTGATTGTGGTCTGACTATCTGCCTTGTAAGGTAAACATTCAAAGCCTGAAATATATAAAAGCCTGTATTTACAACTTCAGAATTTAAGTTGTCAAAAGAATAGTGCATTTATGTTAAAGGAAATGCAGAATCTTAAAGGGAACTGATCATTGATTCACGGATTTAACCCTTTGAGTGCTGGAACCGGATTTTGAAGGCCTTTGCAAACAGTTTGGATCCAGATGAGACGCCACAAAACGTGGCGTCTCATCAGGATCCAAACTGTTTGCTATTCTGATAGTGGTCTTAGAAAAAAAATCGAATAAATGCTTATTTTAGAAATTCAGCAGACGACATTTTAGCAGAGGACAAATTTCCCAGCATGCAAAGGGTTAACAATAGAGTACTTCAACTTCGACATTTTTTAAATCATTAACTTTTTGTGACAATAATTAAAGTATATTATATTGTTGATACCATTCTTTCTATGTCGTGAATATGTGTCCAAATTGTATAAGGTCTGAATAACTTTTATTTGATTGGTTGTCACCTCTTCCCCATCATGGTTTTGTCCCCATTATAGCTAGAAGCAATCAAAAACACCCCACAAAAACACAAAGTACGGGTTCTACGCAGGAAATTTACGTAATAGTGCAGCAGTATACCTGAGGCGTTCTTTTCAATGAAAAACAAAATAAACGTGTTTTAACTAATGATCTGCTCTCTGGGAAAACTGGTCTTTATACATGTGCTTAAAGTATCGTCCCAGATTAGCCTGTGAAGTCTGCACAGGCTTATCGGGGACAATACTTTCCGCTTTTATGAAATATTTTTTTTAAAGGAAGTCTCTTGAAAACAAAAATCCAGTCTAGGCGAAAGTGTGGTCCCTGATTAGCTTGTTCATACTGAACAGGCTAATATGGGAGGACACTCTATGCACATGCATTAAACCAGGTTTTCCAGAGCACTGCTCTACTGCTCTGCAGGCCACATTTTGGTACAATGTTAACACAAACCTGTGCATTATTCTGCAGAAACCGAAGTCTGTACTTACCGAGGATGAGATGACGAGGGTGTATGGGAAGGCGACATACCAGAAAGGGAGGACGACAGTGAAGGATCCATACCTGCACTTCCAGAACACGTCAAAACATAAGCCTGCTAGACAAGCACCGCCACCCGCTTGGGAGCAAGGTGCATAGGATGTTTATAATAAAAGCACATAATTACTGAGTGTTAACTCTTTACCACTTATATAGACATTTGGCATTGTCAGGGGTGTCAATTTTCAGGATTATTCCTGAATTCAGGATTTAGGCCATCAATGACCACTTATGATATTGATATAAATCAGAGGATTTGTTTCTGGTTATTTAAAGATTCTTAACACAAAATGTCATATTAATCACAAATTATTGAAATTTGACATATTGTTTACAAAGTTAACATAATTTTATGAATTATTAACCCTCTTTTGGCTATGGCCCCCAAAATGCTAAGCTTATTTTCAGGATTTTAGATTTCGGCCAATTGACACACCCCTGCATTGTGTTAAATTAAAGACCTGTCTTGATTCAAGTTTTAAAGGCTTCATTTCCAAACCTGAGATACTGATTAGCATCAAACAGCATAAAACCTGAACAGCCTGCAAGTTACTCGCAGGCTGTTATGGTTTTATGCTGGTTGCATTTAGCCATTTCCACTTTGCTTTTGAGTGGGAAAGGGTAAAATCACACATTTAAATTTTAAATTATATATTGTATTTAATGTCATGTGTTTTCTGTTGTTAAAAAAGCTGTTGTTTACAACGAAAATTGGGTAATTCAAATAATCCAGAGTGAATTCTTTTTATATTTTTTATATTATTATTTCACTTAACCTAAAGAGAAATGATAAGGTTTAATTCACTGATATTTTGCTATTTTCAGGCAAGGAGCTGATGTCATCCAAGACCCAGACCTCAGGTGGAGGAGTGAAGCAGTTCTACTTTAATCCTGCCACTGGGATGTACATTCCCATTGCAAACACTGCACATCTGGGTAAGATTCACATTGCTAATTATACAAATATAGTTTATATTACCATTGCTAATTATACAAATATAGTTTATATTCCCATTGCTAATTCTACACATATAGTTTATATTCCCATTGCTTATTCTACAAATATAGTTTATATTCCCATTGCTTATTCTACACAAGTTGTTTATATTCCCATTGCTAATTCTACAAATATAGTTTATATTCCCATTGCTAATTCTACACATATAGTTTATATTCACATTGCTAATTCAACACATATAGTTTATATTCACATTGCTAATTATATACATATAGTTTATATTCCCATTGCTAATTCTACACATATAGCTTTTATTCCCATTGCTAATTCTACACATATAGTTTATATTCACATTGCTTATTCTACACATATAGGTTATATTCCCATTGCTAATTCTACACATATAGCTTTTATTCCCATTGCTAGTTCTACACATATTGTTTATAATCACATTGCTAATTCTACACATATAGTTTATTTTCCCATTGCTTAATATTCAACTATAGTTTATATTCCCATTGCTAATTCTACACATGTAGGTTATATACCCATTGCTAATTCTACACATATAGTTTATATTCCCATTGCTTATTCTACACATATAGGTTATATTTCCATTGCTAATTCTACACATATAGTTTATATTCCCATTGCTTATTCTACACATTTAGGTTATATTCCCATTGCTAATTCTACACATATAGTTTATATTCCCATTGCAAATTCTACACAAATAGCGTATATCCCCATTTCTAATTCTACACATATAGTTTATATTCCCATTGCAAATTCTACACATGTAGGTTATAATCACATTGCAAATTCTACACAAATAGTGTATATTCCCATTGCAAATTCTACACATTTACAAAATGAAGGTTATAATCACATTGCAAATTCTACACATATAGTTTATATTCCCATTGAAAATTTTACACATATAGTTTGTATTCCCATTGCTAATTCTACACATATGGGTTATATTCCCATTGCTAATTCTACACATATAGGTTATATTCCTATTGCTTATTCTACACATATAGGTTATATTCCCATCGCAAATTCTACACATAGAGGTAAGATTCCCATTGCGAATCATACACAAATAGTTTAAATTCCAATTGCAAATTCTACACGTGGAGGGAAGACTCCCATAACAAATTTTACACATATAGGTTATATTCCCATTCCAAAGACTACACATATACTGTATTTTTATATTCTCATTGCAAAGACTACACATATACTGTACTTAATATACTGATTGCAAAGACTACACTTATACTGGTTTTAATCACAGGGTCGAGTCTCGATTTTTTTTTACTATATAATATGTTAGTATATATAGTATATAGTAAAAAAAATCGAGACTCGACCCTGTGGTTTTAATATACTTACTGCAAAATCTACACAAGTACTGTACTTAACATACCAATTGCAAAGACTACACATATCCTGTTCTTTAGATACAAATTGCTAATACTACTCATACATATAATACACATTACAATACTGCACATAATGGTAATATTACCGGTACTTCAGCTAATACTATTGAATTGCAAACACTGCTCATTGAATTAGGCTATTAATCCTCCAAGATGTAGGCTTTGCACATTCCCATTGCTAATTCAACTAATAATTCACAATTATTCACAGGTATAAGGATCATAATATGCCATAGTCCCTATTATTCAATTTTAATTTTAAAAAGCTATTTTCCTTCATTATTTTATGTTTGTTCAATGCATTTCCCCTTGTTGTCCAGCTCCCATTCCTGGTCAGCTAATCCCTATGGCTGTACCGCTGGGTGGCCCCAGGATGGACCACGGCCTTGCAGAGGACGCTACAATGACCTCCATGCACTCGGCCATGACCTTTGACCAGTCCAAGATCAGTCAGGTGACTGCTGATGGCAGGGTTGCCATGGTGACCGTAGGCATGGAGGACGAGGCCAAGCGCAGCAAGCCCTCTCCAGAACTGGGCAAGCAGGTCTGTAGTATAAGGTGTTGGAGAAGTCATTCAGTTCAAAGATAGATATATTTGAATTGCGCTGGAAAATGGGGCTTAATGTGTGTGCGTAAAGTGTTGTCCCAGATTAGTCTCTGCAGCCTGAAGTCTTATGTGGGATGACACATTCCGCCTAGACTAGATTTTTTTTCAGAAGAAACTTCCTTAAAACAAAAAAATCCATGGCACGTTAAATTTTTAAACAAAATAACTTTTCTTGTGTTATGCATACATAGAGAATTTTTTATGAATCTGTATGGTTGATTGAATCCTACAAACCTTTTTTAACCCAAGTAAAAAATGGCCACAATGTTGTTACCTCCAGGTATTGCCTGCAGTGGATATAGACACAGATCTGTCCGAAATCTCAGAGAGCATAGAAGATGAGGCTATGCCTGACCTTCAGCCGCCTGGCAGTCCGCAAAGGAAGCCAAAGAAACACGTTCAAATCATGTCACCCCGTGAAACACCTGGGAAATCACCTGTGAAATCGGGCTTTGAAGTAGTCTATCATCAGGTATTGTATTCTGATGTGAATTTGTAGTGTTTTAACTCACCTGAGCACAAGTTGCTCATAGTGAGCTTTTGTGGTTGCCATGAGTCCATCGTGCATCATGTGTGGTATGTTGTCAACATTTAGCTTGTGAACAATTTTGAGGATCTGTATTAACCCTTTGCATGCTGGGTAATTTGTTGTCTGCTAAAATGTCGTCTGCTGAATTTCTACAATTAGAATTTTCTTCATTTTTTTTCACAGAATACTATCAGAATAGCAAACAGTTTGGGTCCTGATGAAACGCCACGTTTTGTGGCGTCTCATCTGGATCCAAACTGTTTGCAAAAACCTTTAAAATCCGGTTCCAGCACTCAAAGGGTTTATTACCCTATCTGCATGAAAATTGGTCAGAACATTTTCCTCAATGATATCTTTTCCAAGTTTGAAACTGGGTCATGTTGGATCCAAAGTTATGTCACTAGGTCAAATTAAAGAAAATGTTATGAACAATATAGAGGCCGAATGTATTGCCCAATCTTCATGAAACTTGGTTAAAACATTTNAAAGAATTACGTCAATATCTCCAAGGTCAAGGTCACACTTTGATGTCAAAGGTTAAAAATGTCCATAAATGAGCTTGTCCGGGCCATAGCTATTTTGTTCATTGTGAGGCTTTGAAATCAATTGGCACATATGTTCACCATCATTGGACGGTGTGTCGTGCGAAAGAATTACGTCAATATCTCAAAGGTCAAGGTCACACTTGAGTTCAAAGGTAAAAAAATAGCCATAGTTGAGCTTGTCCAGGCCATTACTATGTCGTTCATTGTGGGATTTTGAAATCAATTGGCACATTTGTTAACCATTATTGGACGGTGTGTTGAGCGATAAAATTACGTCGATATCTCCGAGGTCAAGGTCACACTTTGAGTTCAAAGGTCAAAAATGGCCATAAATAAGCTTGTCTGGGCCATAACTATGTCATTCATTATGACATTTTAATATTACTCTCCACATTAATTTTGTTCACAGGCATTGGATGGCGTATCATGCCAAAGATTTCAAGATTTCAAAGGTCAAAATGGCGATAAATGATAATGGCATAATAATTCTTAAATATTGCCATAAATAAGCTTCTCTTGTTTTGTGAGACAGCATCAAAATATTCTGTGTCAATGCAGCATGTGGGGGTATACGTCAGGTCAGTGACAAAGCTCTAGTTTCTGATTACTTTCCCTGCCTTGCTACTATTCATTCATTTATTACCTCCCCTGCTGCTCACCCAGGAGGTTGACATAGCACCCGCTGGTTCCGGGCCTCTTCCAGATAAAAATAACTCCTCCAGCAGTGGTTCCCAGCATGCCATCTCTCTCACTGTTCATAATCAGTCTTGCAGCAGCGTAAGAATTGTGTGTGTTGTGGAACCCATGCAGGCACTATGACTTGAAAGTTCGCAATTCCAAACTTTGACTGTTCTTAGGTATTTGCCAATGAAATTTAACCCTTTGCATGCTGAGAAATTTGTCGTCTGCTAAAATGTCGTCTGCTGAATTTCTAAAATTAGCATTTTCTCTGATTTTTTTTCAAAGAATACTATCAGAATTGCAAACAGTTCGGTCTGTGGCGTCTCATCTGGATCCAAACTGTTTGCAAAGGCTTTCAAAATTCGGTTCCAGCACTGAAAGAGTTAAAGCTGATATGTTACAATCCGCCCAATTGGTTGATGATTAGCCCTTTGAGCGCTGAAACCGGATTTTAAAGGTCTTTGCAAACAGTTTGGATCCAGATGAGACGCCACAGAACGTGGCGTCTCATCAGGATCCAAACTGTTTGTTATTCTGATAGTGGTCTTTGAAAAAAAGTAAAGACAATGATGATCTAAGAAATTCAGCAGACGACATTTTAGCAGATGACAAATTTCCCAGCATGCAAAGGGTTAGAGTGAACACAATATTTGTGATTGAGAACTTTCCAAGCTTGTGTGCCAGTCCATGTGAAAGGTGTGCTTGAACAATTATTATAAATCATTTGTTAAATAAAATGATAATTATAATTTCATTTCGATACTCTTTTCTAAACTGACAACATATTTTTGCCTCTTTGAATATGCAATTCATAAAGGTTTCATGTTTCTAATGTGTTAAGTAGTAGTCATAAATTGTTTGTGCTCATTTTAAAACCCCAAAATGAAGTTTTTTGCCATGCCAGTTTAGATTTGGAGAATGATGATTGTTCCTGTTGTAAACACAAGCCTTTCACACGGCATTTTCCATTGTCCATGTTGCGCACGTGTTTGAGACTTGAGGTTGTTGTTGCGTGTAAGATGTTGTGATTTGGAACAAAATTATCTTTTTTATTGTTAATGTTTATCAAGACCGTTTTTTTTTTGTTCCATTTATATGCCCCAAGTATCTATTGATGCAGGGAAGCATGAAGTAATTGGCCTGTCCGCCTTTCCGTCCGTTTGTTTTGTTTGTCCGTCTGTGCATCAGTCAGTTAGTACCTCTGTATGAATTAAACCCAAAATGACAAATTTCGTATAATAACAATAATGCTTCCTACAAAGCTTAAATGCTTGCACGGATTTTGTCTATCAACACACCCACATCACCTTTACCTCATTTTGACCTTGACATTGACCTTCTGTTTGACTCATTCAGAAGGTCTTGTTAAACACAAAATAATGTGTTTTGTCTAACATCAATAATACTTGCTACAAAGCTTTGATACTTGCATGGATGTTATCTGTCAACACTCTCAATACTTTTAACATCACATTTTGACCTTGACATTGAACTTTTGGAGTTACACTTATTCATTAGGTCAAAATTCAAAATTCTATGTTAAGTTAGATTAACCATTTGCTTATCATCAGTTCTACTCTACTTACTACAAAGATTTCATTTTTCTATTGAACACTCAGTACCCTCACATCACCTGACCTTATTTTGACCTTGACCTTGACCTTCTTTTGTTCTCATACTTATTCAAATGGGCCAATGAATCAATACTTATAAAGCTTCCTCTAGGGGCATATTTGTGTATTGAACACAGCATCTTGTTGTCACTGTATTACTGTTTACATTTTCACTGTTTTTTCTTGATTATTGCGTACTTCTGATGCTCGTTGTAAACATTTCCAGAATGCATCCTCTATCCTTTTTTCATATTATATGATATGGAAAGACATTTCACTCCTTTTAAATGTCATATGTTAACAATAATAAGTGTATTTTTACCTTTGTTTCCCTTTTTTATTACTTAGTGTTCCAACAATATCATTCATTTTGAAGTTAGTAGTGACACAATTATTCTTACAGGGCCTGAAAGCAAGGATACAAATATTTTATTTTTATGTGAATTTAATTTGAAAACTTGGGGAAAATGCACCTGATATCATGTAATTTGTCGGATTTGGATGGATCATTTTACATAAAAAAGACACAATAAAAAAGCTTCTTTATTAGTAAAAAGAAAGTAATTACATGTAATTAAACTTAATTGATGGACTTGTATTTTTAAGAGAAAAAAGCAAACACACCCTTCATTTGCATGGGTCTGAGGAGAAAAAACAAACAATATTTTATCGGCGCATGACACATTTCATGGTTGTGCAATTTAATATGTTAATTGAAAGAGACAAAGATAGTTTTTATTATTTATCACTCCTGAGTCCTCTGTAAATCACCACAAGCATAAACATACCTCTCAGTCAACAAGTTCAATTCTTAGAGTTTGTGAATTATTTCCTGCAAAAACAATGTTGCATAATTTAATTGCTGATTTAATTATGTCAGATAAACTATGTTCATTCCATCTCCCAACATAATATATGTATGATTAAGATAATGCAAGTCATTTATATTTTATTCCAGTTCCTCATATTTCATATGTGTTTTCATCGGAATTGATTTATTTCAGTCCTTATTCACCTATAGATTCCATGCTATTATAAGTATGAAGGACACATTTTATTTACGTAATTTTATGATAGACACATGTGCTGACCACTATTGTCTGGTTTACCTCTTAGGACGACACTTTGGCAGACGAAGATGATGAGGATGATGATGTCATCAGCGGTACCGGGCTTGAATATCCTGGGTACAAGCGAGAGGAAGTTGAAGAGGTCGCATACAATGGACCTGTTTTCCCGCCAAAAATGCCGTCTACTGAAAGGCAACTGACCTCTGACCTCATTGCAGAAGACATCAGACGCAGAGACCTTCTGCAGAATAAGGCTAATGAATGGTAAATGTTTATAAAGTCAGAATACAAATGCCTAAATGTAACATACTAATGTTAAAAACATATATGTTAAGTGGCGATAATTAAAAACACATTATTGCACTAATCAAAACAGTGAAAATCTCACAAAATAACTTGTATTGATTTGATTTTTTCAAATGCTTGTTTTGTGCATGAAGTTCCCAAGGTTAGCTATTGATATCTTCATGAGTCTGGCATCAGGTACCATACCTCTGGTTTTAACCCTTTGCATGCTGGGAAATTTGTTGTCTGCTAAAATGTCGTCTGCTGAATTTCTAAAATTAGCATTTTCTTCAAAAAAAATTCAAAGAATACTATCAGAATAGCAAACAGTTTGGATCCTGATGAGACACCACGTTCTGTGGCGTCTCATCTGGATCCAAACTGTTTGCAAAGACCTTCAAAATTCGGTTCCAGCGCTCAAAGGGTTAACAGAGGGAACTTTTGGTTCAACCCCCCCTTTTCTCTAACATAATAATGCTTCCTACAAAGCTTTTCATACTTGCATGGATGATGTCTTAAAACACTATCAACACACCCACATCACCCGACCTCGTTTTTGCGTTGACATTGACTTACTTTGCGACTTGGGACATACAATTCTTGGTTAACCCAAATTCACTGTTTGCTTATCATCAATATTACTTACTAACAAGCTTTGATACTTCCATGCATCTATCTGCACACTCACATCACCTAATCTGGGCCATTCAATAAATTTGTCAAGGCTTCTACTGGAGGCATTTTGGTTTATTAAACATAGCATCTTGTTGTCAGAAAAAAATTGTGATTTCTATGGTTACAGATATTATTAAAAACTAAAATCTGGATCCTCCAACAAATGGAAAAGTATTAAAGCCAGGTTGATAAAACTAAGTTTGTAGATAGAGCTCCATGGTGAAAATGCACTCAATTTCTGTTGTTCTTTTTTGTCAGACCAAACTTGTGGTTGCTATGGTAATAGAAATAAAACTAAAATTTTCATCCTTACATAACTAAAAAAGACGTATGCTAGGCTATAGGCTAATGAAACTTATGGAAATCCTGTGTTGTGTGTGACAAAGCTCTTTATGGCCTGCTATTGTAAAATAATTATGATAATAAGATTTGAATAATGAGTTTATAATTACAATATTATGTTTAATGTTTTATTTATGCATCATCTTATAATTAATTTACTATTTATGTTGCTGGATGATGGATGTGTTATGCAGAGTTTGATTTATACAAAAGTGCTTCTTTGAGTGCATAGAGGTGTGTTTGTGGGTGGTCTGTCACTTCCTTTAGGTTTGAAGACAACTTATTTATGCAAATTAAAAAAAACAACAGACATGCTGTAAATGGGTTTGACACTATGTTTTATTATGTAGCCTAAAAACTAACTTCTTTTAATAATATGCTTGATACGGTGATGAACATTTTCTGTACTTGGCATCTGATTTACAAACATGAAGATAATAATTAATCATGCAGATTTGTATGCTGTTAAAATGAGCCTCGTTCTAAGAAAACTAGTCTTAACCCTTGGAGCGCTGGAACCGGATTTTGAAGGCCTTTGCAAACAGTTTGGATCCAGATGAGACGCCACATAACGTGGCGTCTCATCTGGATCCAAACTGTTTGCTATTCTGATAGTACTTTTTGAAAAAAAAAATGAAGAAAATGGTGATTTTAGAAATTCAGCAGACGACATTTTAGCAGACGACAAATTTCCCAGCATGCAAAGGGTTAATGTATCTGCGTAAAGTGATGTCCCAGATTAGCCTGTACAGTCTGAACATGCTACACAGGGACGACACTTTCTGTTTTTATTGATTTTTTTTTAAGAAGGTGTAGATGGAAAGTGTCATCCCTGATTAGCCTGTGCAGACTGCACAGGGTTATCTTGGATGATACTTTACATATATGCATTAAGCCCAGTTATCCGAGAACAAGGCTTATTTGTAGTTAATTTGTCAGTTCGTTGGCTTTCTTCATTATGATTTATGGATGTTTAATTTAATTGTTACTCATTCATCAATATAAATGTGTCTTTAACGTTTCTCATTGTGCATCTTGACGTCTGTTTTATTTGTATAGTGCAACATTTAAGTCTGCTACATTTAAACAATTATGTCTGCTGCTTTTCAAAATTGATGTATGCAACATTATAACATGATTGACATCTGCTACATTTTTACATGATTGACTGTCTGCTTCATTTTAACATGATATATGTATGCTACATTTCAACATTGATGTCTGCTACATTTTAACACTGACATCTGCTACATTATAACACGAATGACATCTGCTACATTATAACATGAATGATGTTTGCCACATTTTAACCTGGTTGACGTTTTCCACATTTTAACCTGGTTGACGTCTTCCACTTTTTAACCTGGTTGACGTCTGCTACATTTTAACATTGACGTCTGTTGCATTTAATCATTCAAGTCTGCAATATTTAACATTGACGTCTGCTTCATTTTAACATTCAAGTCTTCTATATTCAACATTGACATCTTCTACAATTTAACATGATTGATGTCTGCTACATTTTAACATGATTGATGTCTGCTGCATTTTGACATGATTGACATCTGCTTCATTTTGACATGATTGACATCTTCTACATTCAATATTGGCATCTGCTACTTTTCAACATTGAAGTCTGCTTAATTTTAATATTGACATCTGCTTCATTTCAACATTGATGTCTGCTACATTTTAACATGATTGACGTAGGCTGCTTTTCAACATTGAGGTCTGCTAAATTTCAGCATTTTTGTCTGCTACTTTTCAACATTGACATCTGCTACTTTTCAACAATGACGTCTGCTACATTTTAACATGATTGACGTCAGCTACAATATAACATGATTGAGGTCTGCTAAATTATAAAATGCTTGATGTCTGCTACAATATAACCTGTTTGACGTCTGCTACAGGCTGGAGCAGGAGCTGATGGCGCGGATCATCACGGAGGTCTACCCGCTAAGGGACCATGATGAACCCGCAGAGTTAAGTCACGTCGTCTCGGAAACCTCCGAGGACAGCATGGCAGAGGAAAAGGAGAAATCAATGTTTGGTGAGTGATTGTGTTAAACCTTTCTTGCTCAGAAGCAAAGTGAAAATGGCTATATGCAACGATCAGAAAACCAGAACAGACTGCAGCCTGTTCAAGTTTTATTCTGTTTGCTGCTCATCAGTATCTTAGGGTTGGAAATAAAGCCTTTAACACTTGAATGTAGAAAGAAAGGTCTTAAATTGAATTAAATTTGTTAAGGGACTACAATTGCTTCAAAGTACGTATCTGAGTGGAAAGGGTTAAAGAATGTATGCATTATGTGCAGGAAATTTATTTTTTTCAATAAAGAGTAATAAAGATAATCATAGACAAGTGGATTGTAAATTTTATGAATTGGTTAAGTGATTGATTTAAATTGCCCATAAACAATTTTAATATTTACAACAACAACACTCAAATAATAAGGAACAAATAATAAGCATAGATACATTTGATAATTCATTATGATAATAATATAGATTTCAACGTAATCTCCCATACAGTGATGGATGCGATCGGACACCGAGGCATGCAGCTATTTATAGACACGGGCGTTCCGGTCAGCAACTCACTGGTTAACCGGCTGGTCAGTGAGGTCCTGCAGGAGAAGATTCGCACCATGCTGGGGTCAAGGCCTGACCAGGGTTCTGGGCCTGAGGACACACCAATGGGTGGGGTTAGCGAGCCCACATGGGAAAGCGTGTCTGAAGTGTCTGGAGAACAGGTCAGTAAAGATGATTAAGTGAAAATAGCAAAGTTTTCTAAGTGTACATAAAATAAAAACTTAGTTATTTCGACTTATTTCAAATATGTTTAATTTGTGATTCTTAATTAACTTTGCACGAAGATCCTGAAAAAAAATAAAAAAAAAAAAAATGAGCATTGTAAAATGTATTTGTTTACTCTGAAAACATAGCAAAAATATGTCCCTAAGCTTCTTCCATCATTTCAAATGTTATAAAACCATTATTACCATATGCTATTTACAGGTTTCACCACCGACAGCCCGCCATGTATCCACCCCAGAGCCAACGCCCCGGGCCACACCGATCCCCTCTCCCCCAGGAAGGGGCTCTTCTCCACCCTACACCCCCCTCCCATCCCCTCCCCCTGGGGATGCCAGCCCTAGGGTTGTGGAAAGGTTCGAACTGGACTCCCCACCTGGTAGAGCAGTGCAACCTGGGATACAGCAGTATGCTGAGCCGGAGTCTGAACCAGAAAGTTCCGCTTCATACGACATTCAAGAGGAACTGAATCGGTTGGCAGGTAATTCGAAAGGGTGGTACATTGTGTCACAAAATATCCAACATTCTCAGAAATGTATAGGGAAATGATTTATCTTGCCTATAGATAAACACTTAAGGCGGATTATAATGAAACAATCATGTAATCACTTATAGCATGGTCAGGGATGAAGCAGCTGTAAATGAACTTTTGTGCCAGATTTCAAAGAAAAATAATTGAAACTAGAGAAAATATCAAATATATTTTCATTTAACTGCTCCTAACAGACCAGTGAGAACTGGAGTGTATCCATTTACCTTCTGGCCTTTTAAACTTGTTATCATTTGTTTACAAATATAGCCAGAAGTCCTCTGTAGCATGACCGCTGTTTTTGTGGCCTCATTTCTTACATGCCCTCGTTCTGGGAAAACTGGGCTTAACGCATGTGCGTTAAGGGTGGTCCCAGATTAGCCTGTGCAGTTCACACAGGCCAATCAAGGGTTGATGCTTTCTGCTTAAATGTCATTTTTCTTTTAAAGTTAGTCTCTTCTTAGCCTGTGCGCACTGCACATGCTAATCTGGGTTGACACTTTTACTCACATGCATTAAGCCCAGTTTTACCAGAACGACATTATAAAGTGTCAGTTTCTGGACATTCTTCATTATGATTTATTGATTTATTGATGTCTATCTCACCATGCTCATGTCCAGTACATACAGACTCCTTTCTTATACGCCCCGTGTTTATGTCCATAGACAAGCTGCGCCCAGTGGTGGACCCATCTGCCAGCGTCAAGTCCCGCCATGACGTGGACACGCCCCCTCAGTCACCCAAGCCTCTCCCCCTGGAGCCTGCTGGACCATTGACTCCACCCATCCTCACCCCCAGAGAGGTTTCAGAGGAACCGTTCCTGGTGAGTGTGTGTACAAAATGTCTGAAAGACTCAGATTGCCAAGGATTATTTGCTCTACCTAGGCCCACAGTCAATCACCCACCATGCATGACCGTTAATTTACCGAGGATATAACAAATTGTGTTCTTTGTCTGAAGAAGTTTACCAAAAATAGTACACAAAAATAAAATTAAGTATGCTTTTACATAAGTGGTTAATCGTGATTTAAATGCAACCAAATAATGATTATCATTATTCAAAGGTGTATAAAGATTTGACTGTTAATGCCGTTAAAGATACTGATAGTCCAAATTTCATTTATTGTTATTCTCGTATATATTCCATTTCAAAAACCATGCGTAAATTGCTTGCAGTCTTATAAGTTAAACTTTTGTAAACAGTATCTATTAAATCATACAATAAACAGTGTTTTCCCTGTTGATGCAAATATGAGCCTCATTCTAGGATAAACTGGCTTAACCCTTTGCATGCTGGGAAATTTGTCATCTGCTAAAATGTCGTCTGCTGAATTTATAAAATTAGCATTTTCTTCGATTTTTTTCAAAGAATACTATCAGAATAGCAAACAGTTTGGATCCTGATGAGACGCCAAGTTCTGTGGCGTCTCATCTGGATCCAAACTGTTTGCAAAAACCTTCAAAATCTGGTTCCAGCGCTCAAAGGGTTAATGCATGTGCGTAAAGTGTTCCTCGATTAGCATATCATGTGTAGTCTGCACAGGCTAATCAGGGACAACGACACTTCCCACTTACAGTTGATTTTTGTTTTAAAAGACTTCCTTTAAACGAAAAATTACATAAAAGGGGAAAGTGCTGTTCCAGATTAGCCTGTGCGGACTGCACAGACTAATCTGGGACACCACTTTTAGCACATGCATAAAGCCCAGATTTCCCAGAACTAGGCTCATAAAGTCTGGTTCCCTGTACAGATGCCCCAGTCTGCTGCCGCAGCGGGAACCAGTCAGGAGCGCACATCATCAAGGGCAACAAAGATGGACAGTCCCAAGTCTGCCACCTCCCCCCAGGTCACTGAGATGGCAGAGGAAGAACTTGCAGAGGACGAGCCAAAACCTATGTAAGTAGGAGGGGGCCTGTTTAAGTAGAGTGTGACCTTTGTAAGTAAGGGGGGGGGAGACCTGTGTAAGTGGGAGGGGGGAGATCTGTGTAAATAGGGTGACCGGTGTAAGTTAGTTAGGAGACCTGTCTAAGGGAGAATTAAATTGTCTATTTGATCATGTATCATGTGCATTACAAACACAAACTATTAAGTTTTATATAGTTATGCTTAAAAAGCATGTATTCATTGCACAATAAAAACACTTCACATTTTGCTAAGATATAAGAAACAAATGTACACCACGCGAAACACATTTATTAGAACCAATGTGTTTCTAATTTGAGTATTCAGGGGAGATAATTGACTGAAAATTCTTATTGTACAATGATACCTTCCAGCGTATTTACGGTTGCTATGACACAGACAGACAAACAGGACAGCACTAAGAGCAAGTCCAGCTCACCAGCGAAGACGCGAAGCCCAGAACTGTCTGAGTCTAGTTACTCGGAATCGTCCTCTATTTCCGACACATTTAACGAGTGTGTGTCAGAGGGCCAGTGGTTGATCAACAAGAGTGATGGCGAGATGCCAGACTTCCCGATTGATCATGGTGAGTATTTACGCTGTAGAGTCCCAAGTATTATGTATTAATGCACTGGCAGTATTTTCACAGTGGACGTATCTATGTTGTGGAAGTATTTACACAGTTCCAATATTTATGCTGTCAAAGTATTTATTTAGTGCCAGTATTAACTCTCACAGTGCTGGAATCGAATTTTGAAGGCCTTTGCAAACAGATTGGATCCAGATGAGACGCCACAGAACGTGGCGTCTCATCAGGATCCAAACTGTTTGCTATTCTGATAGTATTCTTTGGAAAAAAAATCGAAGAAAAAGCTAATTTTAGAAATTCAGCAGACGACATTTTAGCAGATGACAAATTTCCCAGCATGCAAAGGGTTAATGCTGTGGCAGTTTTTAAATGTAGAAGTATCTACACTGTATCAGTATTTACGCTGTTGCAGAATTTACACAGAAGCAGTATTTATACTGTGGCAGTATTTATATGCTGTAGCATTCTGAGTTTTGAATTTGTAACACAATAAATTATCAGTTTTCTCTAACATGCCGAACATTATATTGTTAATTTGCACACAAAAAAATGTTGCAAGCCTGAAAATACTTGCTTGCTCATGCTAGCTGAAATCAAAATTAACCTATGAAAGATATATCTAGGCGATCTACCATTATCATTTTTAGGCCATCATGACTTCATTAAAGAAATTATGTTAATGCATGAAAAATTATTCATTAATGTTAGTTATTAATGCCAAATTGACTGGTTAATATATTTTAGTTTCATATGTAAACTATAAATTAATGTTTCTTTGATTATGCCTTAGACAGTTTATAATTCATTATTATGCATATCACTTGTCATTCTGTCTGTTATTGTGATTGAACTCGTTCCTCGATTTGTCTTCACTTTTTGTTTGAAGTGTTCTTTCATGATCATGTTGACAACTAAATTTATGGACATTTTTTTAGCATATAAGAAAGATGGATTTTGATTACGGAAAATGTTGGCAGCTCAGCTGTAATAAATTAATTGTTAACTAATACATTATTTAGAGGACATACTATTTATAATGCTTTTATTCAATACATTTAAATAGTTTTTATGCCCCCTTCTTCGAAGAAGAGGGGGTATATTGTTTTTGGCGTGTCTGTCTGTCTGTCTGTCTGTCTATCTGTCTGTCTGTCTGTCTGTCTGTCTGTCTGTCTGTCTGTCTGTCTGTCTGTCTGTCTGTCTGTCTGTCTGTCTGTCCAAAACTTTAACCTTGGTTAAAGTTTTCTCATAACTTTTGCAATATTGATCATAGCAACTT
>VMBQ01000498.1:22444-49996 GCA_007657795.1 Dreissena rostriformis | reverse complement strand
CTTCAAGGTCAAAGGTCAACATTTTTTATTTATTTTTTTTTTTTTTTTTTCATGTGTATCTCATCGACCTGCACATTTGGAGTGGTGAAAATGTCAAGGTCAATGATGACCTTCAAGGTCAAAGGTAAAAAAAACTAAATCCAAGCACATTGGCCATTACTTTTGCAATATTGAAGATAGCGACTTGATATTTGGCATGCATGTGTATCTCATGGAGCTGCACATTTTGAGTGGTGAAAGGTCAAGGTCATTTTTCAAGGTCAAAGGTCAAAACCATTTTAAAAAAATGGGGGGGAGGGGGGTTATGTGTATCTCATCGACCTGCACATTCGGAGTGGTGAAAAGGTCAAGGTCAATGATGACCTTCAAGGTCAAAGGTCTAAAAAACAAAATCCAAGCACATTGGCCATAACTTTTGCAATATTGAAGACAGCACAACTTGTCCATCGTATTATTTTGTCCAAAGTTATGCCCCTCAAGATGTTTCCTTTTATGTGAACATATAGTGCAATATTGTGACAAAAAAACAACTTTGGGGAGCATCACCCGTCTCCGACGGTTTCTTGTCTTTATAAGTTGCATAAAAGCATATTTTCCTAAAGAGAGGCTCATATATTAACACATTGTGAACAGTGAGGGGCTGAAACATTTCACACAATAAACATCTACATAACTAGAGCATAGTCACAAATGTGACTCTTACCCTGCTAATCAGGGATGACACTTTCTGCTAAAACTGGATTTTGCTAAGAGACTTCCTTTAAACAAAAAACTCAATAAACTTGGAAAGTGTTTTCCCTGGGATGCCACTTTACGCACATGCATTTTAACCAGTTTTTCCAAAGCAGGGCACATTTTTTACAAATCTTATTTTTTATTATCTATTCCAGCGCTGGTTCGAGACCGCATGCTGCAGCACTCGAGAAGGAAGGTGGATGTCAGCTCAGCCAGTACGTGGAAGGATGCAGAAGACGTCGATCTGGTAGGCGGGAATTGTAGCCAGCATCATGAAAAATGATGGTGGAATGTGACATCGTTGTATCCATTCAATTCACCGATTGAAAGTGTAGTTACTTTAAATATCAGTCTCTATTTGTATTTAGAAATTGAAATAGAACTTTCCTTCTGATAAACGTAGGCGTAAACTAAGCATATACAAAAGTTTACTATACTCACTCACTTAGAATTCTTAGACTCAGCACACTAACCCTTTCCCCATTACTGAAAATGGCTATATGAAATCAGCATTGAACCAGAACAGCCTGCGAGTAATTGGCAGTCTGTTCAGGTTTTATGCTGTTTGCTGCTCATCAGTACCTTAGGGTTGGAAATGAAGTCTGTAAAAGAGGAATCTAGTAAAATAGGTCTTAAATTAAACTTGATTTTCTAAGGGACTACAAACGTATAAAAGGGCATATCTGGGTGGTAAAGTTTAATCTGAAAATGTGCTTGTTGCAGGGTGAAATGTCGGACATATCTCGCAGCGAGGGCGAGCTGCGGTACAAGGCAGATTTCCCGCCAGAGAGGGACCCCGTGTTACACCTCCTGTCCCGCCTACAGGCCGCCGGGCCACAGTTCCAGATGTACAATATGACCCAAGGACAGGTGGGTGTGGAGAGTGATGGGGGCTTTGTATCAGAGCTGCATTCTGGGAAAACTGGGCTTAATGCATCTGCAAAAATGTGTCATCCCAGATTAGCCTATGCAGTCTGCACAGGCACATCAGGGACAACTCTTTCCGCCTCCATAAGATTTTCATTTAGTAAAGACCTCTTTTAAATGAATATTTTTACATTAAAGCAAAAATTGTCGTTCCTGATTAGCCTGTGTGGAGTCACAGGCTAATCGGGGATAGCACTTAACGGTAATGTATTAAGACAAGTTTTCCCAGAACAAGGCCCTGTAATTTTTAATTTTGTATTTTAGCTTATCTGATGAGCACAAGGTGAGCTTTTGTGATTTCCTTTTGTTTGAAATCTGTCCAATCTTCATGAAACTTTATAAGAAAATTTCTCCCAATGAAATCTTGGATCAATTTGAAACTGGGTAACGTGGGTTGTAAAAAACAATGTCACTAGGTCAAATTAAAGAAATACCTTATAAATATTTTAGAAGTCATATTTTATCCCTTTGAGCATGGTATTTGATAAAAGATTTGTGCTAATGATAAATTAGCTAAGTATGAAAATAGTTCTGGTCTTTTGAACAACCTGGCAACCAGGGGCAGGGCAATATTCCTTATATGGAAAGTGTAAGAAATCAAATTTCAACTTGTAATTAAAGTTTATACCTTGTTTTATTGGCAAAAAACGATTGTTGTAACGAAAAAGAAGAATTAACATGCCTTTGTCTTTCAATTTTCTGTTTCATAAATCAAAGTCCTTCAGAGTTAGTTTACTGTACATATCCTTTCAACATCAGGTCACAGATGTTCTGAATGCAACCGGCAAAAGCGAAGGGGAGGTAATTCGAGTTTCCGCCTTACCAAAGGATGATAACTATCGTCAGATTGTACCAGAAAGAGACTCCAGCCTGGATCGCGGGAAACAACCGATGCGCAGTAAATCCCCGAGACTGAGCAAGTCTCAGCGCGGGAGGTCTCCAGACGGAGGTGCTTACGGTGAGAGAGATGGTTCCCAGCACGTGTCACCACGGCAACGAAAATCCCCCGATAAGCGTGCACCCTCATTGTCATACCGGGCACAGTCACCTACACGTGTCTCATTTGAAGGTTTGCATTTTCACATCATCTTTCATAAATCTTTTAGGTCATTAATGTTAGTAAGCTTGAGCCGCGCTCTGAGAAAACAGGGTTTAATGCATAGGCGTATAGTGTCGTCCAAGCTAAGCCTGTACAGTTTGCACAAGTTAATCAGGGACGACACTTTCCGCCTTAACTAAATTTATGCTTAGAAGAGATTTCCTTTAAACAAAATATACAAAAAAAGCTTAAAGTCTTGTCCCTGATTAGCCTGTGAGGTCTGGGATAACATGTTGCGCATACGCGTTAAGCCGCGTTTTCCCTGAGCGCAACTCATTGTAAACTTATCCTGGATTTTGCTAGACTTTGAAGAAAAAATGTTGATCAGTTGTATACACCAATGGTTGTTTTATGATAACAATAATTCTTGCCTTGGAATGGGTTTATTATGGGGTAAAATGCCTTTGTTTGAACCCCACAGGTTAGTGTATTTTTTCCAAAATCTAGCGCGTTCGGGGATACACCTATTGCTTTCAATTAAAAGAGCTTGAATGATTCTTCCAATTCATTGATTAATTTTGTGATTTGATTTCCTTTACTTATTCAGCAAATTTAGATTGGTTATCAAAGAACCTATGCAGCATTGAATCATTTTGTAATCTATAAAATAGAATTATTTCAGATATTCTTTGCGCAATTCATTTTTTAAAATATGAATTCCCATGCATAATTCTAGTACAAGTAATAGACCATTTTATTTGCCACTTAAAATGTTAAGTCCTTAGTCCTTAACTCAAGTTATTGTATAAAGATATATTGATCAAGGTGTTAATGGAGCTTCAAAACCAATTCACAAGGTTAGTCTGGGTGCACTTTACAAAAGTATGTGAACAATTAAACATTTAAATTATATTTACATGAAATGGTTTGATACAAAATTGTATAATTATTGTAATTTACATAAAATCCACATTAAATGGAATATTTATATACTAGCTCACCCATTATACCCTCAACTTATAATTAATGTTATGATCTAAAATTAATTAATGAGATTAAGCCGGAAACAATTAATTTTGTATGTTTTATTGACTTCAATCAATTTTGTTCATTCAACATTTTTAACTGATAATATGGCATGTCAATTATAATTAAGCTTTAATTACATTCTTCTCATGCCTTAATTCACAGAACAAGTCATTAAGACATTCTATCAGTAATTCATCATACTTAAATTTACATAAATGTATGTTAATACAAAACAAGCCATCACAACCCTTTAAAAAGTTCATTTTAAAAATGGGTCAAACATTACCTATTTCCTTTTAAGGTCAAAATATATTTAGCTTCTTCAAGTGTGAAGCTTAAACGAGAAAATATATTTTTGGAGCTAAAACTGTATTTGAGTATTACAAACCACTGAAAATGGATTGGAACATACTAAATCCATTGGAAAATCAGTGGATGACATTCTTATGCTGTTAAAATACTACATATATTAACATAGACTGCAAAATGTGATGACATGTATGTTTGTTTTTGTCACACTTTTTGCAGACTATTTATGTGTAATCAAGGTTTATTTTTCATATCAGATTTTGCTTTAGCAAGTTTCAAGTTTGTTATTGGAATATCGGCAAAACGCCTTTGACCTTTAGCAAAAGATGTCATTGATATTAGATTTAGTTGGCAAATGTCTTTTTCCGGAATAATTAAGCATGGGATAAAAAAATAACCTTGCAAAGATAGAAACAATAAGTTATACATATATTAATAGTTTGGCATTTCCAGCATTTACATTTCTATCTCACCTGTGCAAAAAGTTTGGTCGGAATGTTTTGACAATACCTAGCCAGAGTATGAATCTGGGTCATGTGAGTCTGAGAAATATGTATCCTGGTGAAATCTTCACAATAACTTGTTCCCTTTCTGGAGGCCACATATATGACTCAATCTTGATGACACTTGTTCAGAATGTGTATCTTGACAATACCAAGTTCGACTCTGGGCCATGCGTATTGAAAAGTTAAATTATCAGGTCAAATGTTAGAAAAACCTTGTTACCACTCTTTAGGCCACATTGATCACTCAGTCTTAATGAATTTTGGTCAGAATATTTATCTTGACAATAGGTAGGCCATTTATGTTTTTAGGTCAAGTGGGATCAAAAACAATATCAACAAGTCAAGTATTAAAAAATTGTTGTACCTTGAACTCAGGTGAGCACCTCTGGGGCATCATGGCTCTCTTCTTCAAATACAGTCCTTTAATTTTGATACTCTCTTTCTACATGTTTGACAAATGTATTTTTGCTGGCTATTCAAATATTCAGAAAATAATAAATATTGACTTTATTAGCAGTATTCTAGTTAGTAGATTTGATCTTTCAAAAACACAAAGAAAACAAACCATTACATATGACACATCTTATAGTTGGTGTGTGATGTAAGACTCATCTGTTTTAACCCGCCGCATCACATCTGCTAACAAGTAAAAGTTTCAAAAATGTTCATAACTGTAAGTTATCAAAAGCTTTGAGGTTTCATATTTTAAATCACGCTTTGAGTTCATTCCAATTATAGACTTCAGTTAGACCATATTCAGTAAAGACGTTTTGATTGTCTTACACAATTTGAAGGAAATGTCAATCTTCAAAATGGCACTCATGTGTTACCATGGCACTTTTGGCATTGCAATGTCAGAAATGCTTGGGGTTTGTTTGCACACTAACAAATGAGCCGCGCTGTGGGAAAACGGTGTTTAATGCATGTGCATAAAGTGTCTTTCCATATTATGTGCAATTCGCACATGATTATCAGGGACGCCAGTTTCCGCTTAAATGGAATTAAATGCACATGCATTAAGTCCTGTTTTCCGAGACCGCAACTAATATCTGTATCGTATACATTAGTTCTGTTACTGAACAATTGACATGATTATCTACCAGGTGACTTGAAAGATGAGCAGAGGTCTGCCAGTCCCACGCGCGGGATTCTCAAGAGGAGCACAACCTTCGAAGACCGGCCGCCCCAGACGCAAGACCTGCCTGGTTCAAGCCACCTGTCCAGGGGGCGTGGCCAGGGGGCGGGGAGGATCACGCCCGGGGGTAGACAGCCCCAGGGGCAGGGCATGATGATGGCTGGGGCTAGGTCACCATCCCCAAGTGAGTTTTGGTATTGTGAGCAGTAGAAAATAGTATTATTAGATGTAAAATTAAAATTGGTTTTGTTGTATATATTATTGGAAACTGAGTGTTGACAGTGTTCTGCTACACACACAAAAAATAGACGATATTTGTTGGATTCGGTGGATTATTGATTTTAATTCACGAGTGATCATAGAAATTAATATTTTCATGAGTGGCGCAGCCACGAGTGAAAATATATATTTCCTATGGTCACGAGTAAATTAAAATCGATAATCCACCGAATCCAACAAATTTTCTTTTTATTTCATGCTTTATTCACAGTTTATATACATTGTTAAAGAGTTTAACTAAAGAATGTCGTTGGGATAATGACGTCATTTCGTCAAAATAATGACGTCATTTCACAGTAAACAGTGAAAATTATCGATAATTTTCACTGATAATTTTCATTGTTTGAAACAGTGAAATTATCAGTTTTAATTCACTGATATTTCTCTATAAACTACCGGAGAGCATTAAATAAAAAGATTTAATTTTGCAAAATGAAATACACAATCATCAGTAATCTTGTAATTTTATAATTTTCTTCAGAGAGTTGCTGGTTGCATTTATATGGAAAACATTTATTTTAATTTGTTTAGCTTCAGAAACACTTGATACAGATGTACAGATGTAAAACTATAAAAGATAGCAAAAAAAATGACATGAATATATTTGAAAAAAAAATCCAGCAAACTGTCCCACATTTCACAAAAAAAATATTCTGTACACATTATTCTATTTGCATGTTTAACAGTATGTGCTGTGTGTATTTCAGACAAGTCTCAGGCGAGACGTCGCATGCCACTGAACAGATCCTCGGAGCTACAGGCGTCAGGTGGCTCACTGGAGAACAGCGGGGGTGGGTTGACCTTGTTATTTGAGCTGGGTCATGTGAAAATAGGTCTTAAGCTGTATGCAGCTAGGCTAGCTCCAGACCAGCCTGCGTATTTACGCAACTTGCCAGCATGTTGCATAAGACCAAGTTGCTCATGACTCGGCTCATTTGTTATTCTATATTCCTACTCACTAATGGAAGATATTTATATTTTACTATTCCATTTTCAGCTCTAAATCATACATTTGCGTCATTAATGAGTAGTTTCACAACAATCATTGCGTCTGTAGGAAGTTTAGACAAACAAATGTAGTAGCTTATCATTAACAAAGAAAAAGAAGTCATGGAACTGAGCAAAGCATAGAATAATTTAGTTTTCATTTCAATTAATATGTATCCAATCATGTGAGAATTAACATAATTTTCACATCGTCGGTATTTATTTGTCAATCGGATGCTTGGCTATTAATTAACTCAGGCGTAGGACAACTTTTTTTACTGTTACATGCGTTTCCATTGAGATTCATTTCATTATAACAATATCATGTTCTTGTTTCTGAACAATCCATTTTTAGTACCGCGGTATAAGACCACAAATAAGTTTTAAGTTAAGTCATGATTAAGTATAAGTGTAATGAGTTGTAATATCCACAACATATTGTCTCTCAGGATACTATGGAAGTGACCATGGCACCAGAACAATGACCCCAGACCAGATGAACATGGATGCTCTCATCCAATCAGGATACCTGTCACAGAGCTTCAGCCAATCAGAAGGCGTGAGACAAGCCGGCCAATCAGAGCGCTCGTCTCTCAGGAGCTCAGCAGATATGAGAGGAAGCAGAGGACAGGGCAGTCTGGGATACTCCTATGGGTCAGAGGGGTCAATGACCTTGTCTGAAATCCAGCGCCTAGCAACCCAGGGTACTGGAAAGTTGCAGGTGTCCTTGACCTTGCCAACGGGTCAGGAGGAAAGTGACCTCTCAGAGATTGACATAACCGATGGTGGGAACACAAAGTGATTGAATTATACTAGTTCAGCATTTCAAAGTTCCGATGAGAAACTAAATCAGTAAAACAGTAGATGTCTTTATTAGATTTATAGAAAAAATAAAAGACAATGTTTTATTTTATTTTTAAGGAAAACAAATATATCTGAGTTACAATTTCTTTAATTGTTAAAGTATATTTGAGCCTCCTCTTGGAAAACTGGACTTCATGCATGTGCACTTTTATGGAATTTTTCGTTTAGAGTAGGTCTTTTCTAAAAAAAAAAAGGAGGCGGAAACAGTTGTCCCTGATCTGGTACAACACTTTACGCGCATGCATTACGCCCAGTTTACCCAGAATGCGCCTCATTTGATTGTGTAAACTGTTCATGATTATGTTGGTATCATCAGGTTAAATAAGGTGCATTTTCAGTCTGGTTAACATCCTGCAGTAAAATTGGACCAAGGAATTAAAATGGAAAAACAAAAAACGTACATAACTACATGTATTGTAGTATATTTTATTTTAAATGCTTGAGAAGATTTCAAGAGAATTAAGTGGACATTATCTCATTTATTACTCTCAAACAGTCTGTGATATCTTATTATATATTCCCTTAGTGAGTGTATTTTATTTGTAGTCCGTTTATTGTATTTATTTCTATTTGAAACAAATTGTGTAAGTGATTTTAAATTAACGTCAGTACGAATTTTGAGCCCATTTGTGAATGTATTTTATCAGACTGACCTGTATTACCCAGTAATGCTTTATATTTTTGGTGTTATGATAATGATTTAAAGGTTATCCTCAAACAGTATCTTTACCTCACTGTATTTGTATTTGAGAATTTTAGAGATGTTAGATTCATGTAGTTGCTAAAATTGTTTGTAGTATTTATTGACTTGGCAGGAAAAGGCCATTTTGTTGCATGTTGCTCTTATGTTTGTTGAAAAACATTTCTTAGGGATCGATATTCGCTTTGATAGGATATTTCTCAATAAAAATATTTTTCTATTTAATTCGCAAGTGATTTTGTTTCTTAGATACTGTAATGGGATTGTTAAATTTGAAGATTATCAAGAACAGCCTGTAGCTGTGTATTTTCTATTTGTAGTTTTAAATATGTAAGTGAAACATTCATCAAAAAAGTTTTTAAAAACAAAACAAAATGTCAATTCGTATAGTAAGTTCTTTATTTTTTCTACACCTATTAAGATAAAGTTGAATAGTGTTACCAAATACTAAGCTATAGTTTTGTATTTATGTGGTTGATTTATGCTATGTATTTATCTTTTACACAGTAATGACGATGTATTCTTGTAGTTTTATGAGTAATGATAGAATTAAACAAATGATAAAATCTGGCATGTTCATGTTTTTAATAGACTAGACTCTGAAATCTAGTTTAGTCATTTTGTACATGTTATTAACAATATGTATAATAATATACACACAGCATAAGAATCATTTTCCCATGACACTGCTCAGTTAAGTGTTATTATCTCTCTGGGAAACCGATCGTGTTTAAGATGAATACAAAAATGTATGTCAACACAAATATTGTCAATGAATGTGTTGGTTATGAAGTTACCGTCTATCCGACACAACATATACATGTAACGTCCCACGGCATTGATTCATTTATTTCTACCAGAAATGTTAACTGAAGATCTGTGAAGCTTTTTATCACATGATGTACCTTGTTTTCAATGTAATACAGACATTACTCTCTTTTTTTTATGACACATGTGTAATACAACATTTTTAAGTGTTTTCATTGGCTACAGAATCAATAACTAACCAATCGCATGGCTTTATTTTGGTGAAATGACGTCGTCAACATGAAATGACGTCACGATAGTAAACACCTTTAAGATCTATCAGCATTTGTTTGGTCAATTAAGATGTATTTTCTTTGTTTTAAAAAGCATGTGATAAAAAAATCTGATACTCGTTGTCATATCATACCATATTTTATTAAACTTGTCCAGGAAATTCGTTAGTAAGCTTGCCAAAGGCTCACTTACTAACAAAATTTCTGAACTCGTTTAATAAAATATGGTATGATATGACAACTCATGTCAAATCCTATATATCTGTATATTACATTGAAAAAGAAAATTAACCAAGGGAAACGAATCTGTAAATACTGAAGAAAGAGATAAGGTACTTTTACTCTGCCATTCCTCTCAAAGCCTTTTATCAACATTAAAAGTTTCAATTTAATCCATTCAACATGTTTTTATGTCCACCAGTATATACTGGGGGACATATTGTTTTTGCCCTGTCTGTTGGTTGGTCTGTTTGTTGGTTGGTTTGTTGGTTTGCGCCAACTTTAACATTGGCCATAACTTTTGCAATATTGAAGATATCAACTTGATATTTGGCATGCATGTGTATCTCATGGAGCTGCACATTTTGAGTGGTGAAAGGTCAAGGTCAAGGTCATCCTTCAAGGTCAAAGGTCAAATTTATGGGTCAAAATCGCTCAAAAGTGGACATAGTGTTTCACAAACACATCTTGTTTGAGTTATGTTTTGCACAAATATCATATTATGAAAATATGTTTACACAAAGAATAAACAATGGCAATAACAACAAAAATACAAGTGAAAGAAGTTTGGTTATTGTACCCTACACTACCTCCCAATGTCCTCTAGATATATATGAAGTTTTACTTCAATACATTCAGTACTTATGAATTTAAGCATAACACATAAAAACTTAAAAAAGGCAAAAACTCTGCAAATACTGATGAGAGAGTTATGGCCCTAGTAGCACGAACGTTCTCAGGTTTTAAACTCATTTATGCCTAGTGGACTCTCCCATTCTTCTAAATTGGATCAATTTATTATCAAAATTAGGGATGTCTAGTATATTTATTTCAATATTTAGAATATTTCATGCGGCGTCTCATCTGGGTCTATGCTGTTTGCCAAGGCCTTTTTTCTAGACGCTAGGCATAAATGGGTTAAACTCCCTGTACTTGGCGTCTTCTCTTGAAACATGTGTCATTATGTTATGGTTTATTATGCCCCCCGGTAGGGTGGCATATAGCAGTTGAACTGTCAGTCCGTCCGTCTGTCAGTCTGTGCATCCGTCCGGAAACTTTAACGTTGGTCATAACTTTTGCAATATTGAAGATAGCAACTTGATATTTGGCATGCATGTGTATCTCATGAAGATGCACATTTTGAGTGATGAAAGGTGAAGGTCATCCTTCAAGGTCAAAGGTAAAAAAAAAATCAATGCATGTGTATCTCATGGAGCTGCACATTATGAGTGGTGAAAGGTCAAGGTCATTCTTCAAGGTCGAAGGTTTTTTTTCCAAAGCGGCGCAGTAGGGGGCATTGTTTTTCTGAAAAACACATCTCTTGTTAGCATACCTTTAATACATGCTTAGTTATTATCCACGCAAGAAACGAACTATACACAAAATAAGCAAAGGGTAAAAACTCCAAAATTACTGATAAAATAGATATGTTTTGTGTACTCTGCACTTTCTCTGAATTTCCTTTATCAGTGCACCAAGTTTTATTCAGATACCTTCAATACTAATAGATTATACTCCGCAATAAAAAAAAAACCACTAAAGAGCAACAACTCTTATGCCTAAAGAGAAAATATGGTTCTTGTTCTGTGCACTTTCTATTAAAGCCCTCTATCTTTATATTTAGTTTCTTTTGAAATACTTCAATAATTCCTGAATTTTGGTCCGCACAGGAAACGAGACCGACTGACAGAAGGAAGGACGTACAATGCGATTACTTTGTGAATCCCTTCGGGGGCATAAAACGTATATTTCATATTGACTGCAAGCTATACAATTGAACTATATATTACACGTACAGAATCTCAACGTGTCCATATTTCAATCTGTAAGCGATATGCGCCTCCATTGCATTTATTCCAGCATCATTGCTAAGCACTGACAAAGAATAGACATAAAATATACCATGAGCTGTTTAGTAGTATACAAAAATTACAGACTGTGCACCTCCCTTTAAAGAATATTATATAATAATTATGCATACATAATCTGACTCAATTCTTGCACACCGTTAAACAGTGATTTTCACAACATAGTCGATTATAATATTAAATTTACAATACAATGTTACATGCGCTATGTTAGTTAGCTATAGTAATTTCAATATATTAAAACACAAATCACAGTAAAATTATATTGAATATGGTTAGCATATACCTATTGTCCAGTTTTTTTATACAGACAGCTTTTATTTACATATGACTTGCCTTTTATGCTTGTTTAAGACATTGTCCGTGAACAGGCATCATCTATTATCTTTGCATAATCGAAATTGTTTTAAACAAACACATATGTAAGGCTTTTCATGATAGCCGTAACATAATGGCTCGTTGCGTTAGAAATGACATCATTACGTGTGTACGTTAGTGGCTCGTTACGTTAGAAATGACATCATTACGTGTGTACGTTAGTGGCTCGTTACGTTAGAAATTACATCATTACGTGTGTACGTAAGTGGCTCGTTATGTTTAAGATGACACCATTACGTGTGTACGTTAGTCTAATTTTAGGAAGACAAACTTTGCGTTTCAAATCATTACCATCACAATGATATGGCATATCGTAATATACATTTGCGTAGCCTTTATCCACACATTACAAATAATATATCACTCTTAATATTTTAGTAAACGCATTTTGTGCATATGGAAAGCTTTTTTTAATTAGTTGATAAATTGACTGCAATAAGCCATAGATTTGTAAATTATCCTTTTACAACATAATTTGCCATGTGATTGTCTTTCTTAACCCAGATTGATTGGGAAACAGTATATAGCACAAACGGATTACGCATACAATTTATGAATGTCTTCGCCGTCACCGCCAACGATCAACAACGAGTTCATTTTGTCATATGCCAAGACATGTGGTTCAAATTCCAGTAAATCAATAAAGCTGTAAATATGTCCTTCTTTAGTGACCTTGACAACACATTTAGATCTTGTACAGCAAACCATCAATGTTCCATCACGACAAACAGCAATTCCTTTAGGACTGGCAAGCCTTTCAGAAACAACAATGCAATGGCATTCACCGTCTTTGGTCATCTTAAAAACCGAGTTCATCCTAGAATCTGTGATGTACATGACATCATTGTCTGCATCATACACTCCGCCTCCTGGTTGTTTAATATAGTTAACACCGTTTGCCGTCAGGGTTGCAAGGTTGAAATTAATAGTTCGCAGAAAATGTCCATCTCTGTCTAACTCCACAACCGCAACTTCCTCAGATTCACTAGTATAAAAAGCTGTAAAATTGCATCCATTATAAATTATAAGACTGTAGGAAATTTCAGTGAAAACAGTTTTTCTCACATATTCCTGTTCGAATAATTTTATCAGATATGGTTTCTTCGCGTTGGCGTATGCTTGACGAAGAGATGTTGACTTGGGAACTAACAATACGACTTCTGTTTCGGTGTAGTGCGTGATGAATGATCGACATGGTGAGAAACAAGTATAAACAATACACGTATTTTCTCTTTTACTATAATCCAGAAGTGTAATCTCTTCAGAACCTACAGCGAGCAGCTTTTGTTTGGGAAATAGCACCAACTGGTGGCAATCCGCTCCGATATGTTCCAGTTTGCCCATTCTTACTGAAATTCGTAGCACCTGTCCAAAATGTGTAAAGAAATTCATTGGCAAAAAAAAAATATCGGGCGAAGTTATTTTGCGAATTTAAACTTTCCATGTTCGTTTTTATAATATCTTCATGTTTCTTCAGTAAAGTCATTTTGATAAACAATTCACCATAACTGCCGGTAGATTGAGCCTGATTCAACGCCTGACTTGCATCACTTAAATGTATAATTACCTTTTCACAATCTTTCACTATTTGTGTAAGTTTTTCTTGGTCCGATAGGCGTATTATGCCCAGGGTTTCTTTAAACAAACGCACGGCCTGTTCATAGTACCAATCACTTTCCGCGTTATTACGCAGTGCCCTTGATCTCGTTTCTTCAAAGCATGTTTTCAGATTATTAAGGCTCTCGAGAAAAGACTGTAACTCTCTACCATCTTTCAAATCATCGCATATTGTATCCATGCTTTTTACATCCTCACACAATGGATGCGTAAGTTCGATACATTTGTTGCAACAAAGCATGTCATGGTCTTTGCAAAAAGACGTAATCAGTTCATGATTATGGATTGCGCACTTTTGAAATTGTGTTACACATGCGTTCTGAGTACACATTCCTGTTGGCATCTCGTGTTTATCTTGTAAAACATGGTTGCGGTAAAGTCTTGGTACGGTGTGATGTTTGAAGCACATTTCACAAAGATGTTCTGCGCACGTCACACAGAATCCGTCTGCAACGAGGACTTTTCCCTCGTCTTTACATGGCTGACAAACTAATTCTTCTGTTGGTTGTAAAGATTCTTTGTTGTACACCTCTGCGTCGCCTTCACTTTCATATTTTCGTTTGTCGTTTTCATTTTCTACGACTTCATTTGGCAAATCAGTGTCTGTCATATTTGTCGCATTCCCGTCCTTTACGGCATCTTCATCGGTCGATTATTCTGCCATATTAACTGTTGAACTTCAACATAAATGACATAAGGTTATTCTATAATCCTTAGTTTTTTTTATGTGAAGAATTCAGTTTTAACTATGCGAACTTAGATCTGTGAAATATTTAACAAGGAAGCTTTGCAATTAGGCTTCGAGTGAATAACACAAAACATTCCGTTTTCTAAAAATAACATTTGTAAACAAGTAACGCAAGCATACGATAACACCTGGATACTTAAATGTCTGGTTCGACACATTTTCGAAAAACAGCGAAACATTATCCTCTTATCCATGGCAAATGTAGGTCTGTTTATCGAGCGTGCGATTTATATATATTTGCGAACGCATCCTTATTGAAAATTTGAAATGTTAATACGACCTTATACCCCCGCTACACCGACTCCGTTCGAAGTACGTTCTGAAAAATGTGACTAAACGGGCTCCAACTGTGTGAGAACGGAGTGATCGTAGTAGCAACGTGTTACGAACTGTCTTCGAACTTTGTGGATGGCCTGGAACGTGGTTGAACGGGAGAGGTGTTTCAGAACTTTGAGCCAACTCAAAATTTTCTTCCAATCATACCGTTCTACAATTAAACGTAGTAACAACGTACTGGAAACGGAATAGACGTACTAAGAACGGATAGGTCGTACTAAGGTCGGGTAAGGAACGTGCCAGAACGTAGTGCGATCGGACCGAAATTACCTGTACGATGCCACACCGATCGAGTCCGTTTCTAGTCCGTCCAATCCGTTCTCAGACAGACCGACCCCGTCCGCACTACATCTCAAGTACGATCTTGTAAATAAATGGAAACTAAAAGATAAGTTCTTAAAACGTTTGCAACGCGTTCTATAAGTTCTCAGTAAGTTCTTAGTACGTTGTACTCGTTTTGAGGAGTTCACAGTAGGTTCCAAGTTAGTTGTACTCGTTCAATGCAGTTGTGACAACGTTCAAACCGTAAATACAATACGTTCAGACAATGTGCATATAAGTAGAGGTCGTTGTCTCAAATTCATCATTTGTGATATTAAGTAGAAAAATGGAAATCTTGGAGCTGTTAATTTTCTTAATTGTTTGCTTCATGCAATTTATGTTAGAAGCAGAGCAACAGTATAATGTTTTGTTGGGCCGAGAAAGAAGGCGGAGACGACACAGAACTTGTTGGGTGAGAAACTGGGTAAAACCAGAGAGAAGAATAGCCGTAGGTCATTATCATCAGCTGATGGAAGAGCCCCGCTTGGACGACCAAGACTCCTTTTTGGCGGAATTATTTCTTAGAGGCATTACAAATGTACGTCTGGTCGGCTCAAAGCGTGAAGCATAATGAGAACTGGCAGGAATGTAGTAGGTTTTATAATCGCCTTGCAGAGCGTGGCTGCAACTACGTCCTAAACGTTCTAAGAACGTAGTAGGACGGAGTGAGAACCACCTTTGAACGATTTACCACTGCACAACGAATAAAGAAGAACTGCGTACGAACGTGATCGAACTGGCGGAGGACGGGCTCGGTCTGACTGGAAACGGTATACCAACGGGGACAATGGGAAAATTGACCCGATTTGAACTGGATAAAGACGGACTGGCAACGGGATAGGACGGGATAGGAACGAGCTGCACGTAGCGCAAACTGTGTATGGACGTCATTCAATCATATTGTAGATTTTTTCTGACCAAAACTACACGTTCAAGCAAATTTACATCCCGTTCTGCATTTTCTTCAGAACGTGGTCGTACTGTCTAAGAACGTGCTTTGTGTATGGGCTCCATTACAGTCACTAATACCAACACATATCTAATATGGATATATCGGTATTTATAAATATTTACCTATCAGTGTATTTAATTTACACGGCAGTAAAATTTGTCTTCAAAAAGAGTGTCACCAATCATATAGTTATGGTTGAAAATGTCACATTGTAATTATTAAATTTATTGATCAAATACATATAAATTATTATTCATTATCAAGCGGTTGTATATAAACTTTCTTTGTATTCAGACCTGCTCATATTTTTTATATTATCATGAAATACATTACATCTATATTTATAGTCCTTTTTCTTCGTGTACGTGTTTTATGAGTTTAGTGAACTTACATATGTACTGCTGTGGCATTTTCTTTCAATTATTTAAGATGGATTCTATGAAGGAAATATAGATAGTCATCGTGATGGTATTTTACATATTCGTGCACTAATGTCAGTGTAAGGTTTATTTCGGCCAGGTATACCTTTTTATGTCCCCCAGTCTATACTGGGGGTGGGGGACATATTGTTTTTGCCCTGTCTGTTGGTTTGTTTGTTGATTGTTTGCGTCAAACTTTAACATTTGCCATAACTTTTGCAATATTGAACATAGCAACTTCATATTTGGCATGCATGTGTATCTCATGGAGTTGCACATTTGCAGTGGTGAAACGTCAAGGTCAATGTTATCCTTTTAGGTCAAAGGTCAAATATATGGACTTTTGCAATATTGAAGATAGCAACTTGATATTTGGCATGCATGTGTATCTCATGGAGCTGCGCATTTTGAGTGGTGAAAGGTCAATGTCATCATTCAAGGTCAAAGGTCAAATATGCACAATGCATGCATAATAGCAATACGAACATTCTTGCATACGACAAGGATAAAAAAAGTACAAAACTTCAGTTATCACTCTGGGGCCGTATTCCAGTAGCTTCTTAAGTTTTCACTTAAGTTAAGAAATTTCTTAAATAAATTTCTTAAGTTAAATTTGAAATGTAAAAAATAAAACATGAGACGCTTAGTATTTCTCTTTTAGAAATTCCTTTAAGAGTTAAAGGAAGTTAACTTAATTTTAAATATATGAGAAAAAAAATACACAGAGTAAAGAAATTTATTAAGTTTATGAAGCTACCAGAATTTAACTTAAGTGAAATCTTATGTTTAAAGAAAAAATGGCGGAGATAAGAAAAAATATTGCGCAATATTTCAACTTGAGTTATTTTTTAACTTAAGAAGCTACTGGAATACGGCCCCTGGATCAGCAGACGACTTATTGCATAAATCAGCCTATCTTACGGAGGTTCCGGAGATAGTCGATGTATCACGATTGGTGGATTATATGTTACAGAATACTAAATAATTGAGGTGTGCAATACTCTAAGAAATCATCTTGTTTTACTAAAAGACATGTATTCAGCAAATGGCACTCGTTATGTTATTCTTTTCTCGACCTATGAGCAAGGAAAGCATTTATGATCACGAAGACATCGCGGTAATGTTTTAAGGTTGGAGACTACAGCGAGAAACTTGCGCGAACAGAGTTACAATCAACCAAAAAGTAAAAAGCCGGGAAAGAAGGTTGAAAAAACACACAGTGACAACACGTTCTACCTGGACTGAAGAGACTTTTGTTAAACGAAAAAAAATCATTAAAGTTCGGACTGCACATGCTGATATGGGACATTAAACGCGCATGCATTAAACACCGTTTTCCCAGAGCGAGGCTTAATTTAATTTTGCGAATATGATTGAACGAAGCATGGAACCGGGATTACAAAAAAAAAAAAGTTAAGGGTTGGCACCAAAAGCTAGGGTCGGTCGTGTTAGTAGTCTTTTACTGGTAACAACCAACTTTTGTTTAGGCTTTGTTAAACGAAAACCGATGTAATCATGCTATATATGAGATGTAGCCCATTACATTTGTCAATTATACTGTTAATTTTATAAGCAAATTGTCCAGAAATAAATTAAAATAAATGTCACAAACCACACAATAAAACGAATTTTTTTCATGGGTTATTAACTTATTACTATAATGTAGTCCATTAATAATATATTTATTAAAAAAACGTGATATGTCATCAATGAAAATTGTTTTCGTCTTCGTCAATATCACACAGAAAAACACACACATGTTATACCATGTGTTTGTCTTTTCATAAAAAGCCGTCTCATATTTTCTATGAACCGCTACTAAGAATACACTACAATGATTGCAAGCAACGGTAAGTGTAAGAATTGCTTTTTGTACTACGCTCACTCTATTTAATTTAGTGTTCGTTTAAAGGGCTAGCTTGTTGTAAATTAAAGTCATAAAGTCACAGAACGTGGCGTCTCATCAGGATCCAAACTGTTTGCTATTCTGATAGTATTCTTTAAAAAAAATCGAAGAAAATGCTAATTTTAGAAATTTAGCAGACAATATTTTAGCAGACGACAAATTTCCCAGCATGCAAAGGGTTAACGAGCCGCAGCTTCGTGATCTTGTTGATAAAGTCTTACGGTCGTCGACGAGGCATTTAAAATTATTTTTGTTTAAAAAATAAATGGTGAATTTATTAAATTTGTAAAAAGAACAACATATTCAGTATGGAATCACAGTACTTAAATATTTGTGTATGCCACCATCTTCAAAGAAGAGGGAGTATATTGTTTTTGCCCTGTCTGTCTGTCCCAAAACTTTAACCTTGGTCATTATTTTTGCAATATTGAAGATATCAACTTGATATTTGGCATGCATGTGTATCTCATAGACCTGCACATTTTGAGTGGTGAAAGGTCAAGGTCATCTTTCAAGGTCAAAGATATGAGTCAAAATCGCTCAAAGGGGCATAGTGTTTCTCAAACACATCACTTGTTTATAGTGCAATGAAACGCAAATAACCGACATACTTACTTTATCGAATGACGTTTGAATGTGTTGCATCTTTCACAATTTCTGTCATTGAACATCCGCATTAAAGACGTAAATAACTTGTATACAGTTAAAAACGGTAAACTAAGAAACCTACCTATCATATTTTTATGGCCCCGAAGATGGGTATATAGTGATCGCACTGTACGTCTGTCCGTCCGTCTGAAATTCCGTCACACTTTGCGTTGAGGTTTCGAAAAATGGTCATAACTTTTGCAATATTGATCATAGCAACTTGATATTTGACATGCATGTGTATCTCATGGAGCTGCACATTTTGAGTGATGAAAGGTCAAGGTCATCCTTCAAGGTCAAAGGTCAAAAAAATAAATTTCAAAGCGGCGCAGTAGGGGGCATTGCGTTTCTGACAAACACATCTCTTGTTAAAGATGTTAATGGAAACAAACAACTCTCCTTTGGTATAGCACACTGTATTTGAATTTGAGAATGACATATGTTTTTGTTGAATGTTGCTCTTACGTTTGTAGAAGAACACTGTTTCTCTGGCTACTGTAGTAGTGCTATTTCTTGCGGAATCCGTTTAGTGCCATATGGAATGTCGCCTGTCGACCTTTGACGTAGACACACGATAATCAAAGCGAGGCACGACACGATACTTGACATTTTTAAACGCCAAATTAAGATGACACGCGGCATACGAAGATTTGATTATGGCGTAGTGGCGCTAATATTTGCCAAGAAACGTTTCAAGGAAAATTTGTTGTCTTCTTAAATTGTGGATTGTCATTGCAAAACGTCGCAAGTCGTTCGTGCGTCGCTATGATTGCCGTGAGTCGTTCTCAAAGGACGATATGCAAACCGACGCATTATACGAAATGATGCGCAAGTTCAAATAGCAAGCGACATAATATCGCGCATATGTCGTTCAATTGTCGACTGTCGACTTAAATCCATGGAGTACGACAGACGATATTAAAAGCGACGCGTACGAAATACCGTTACGGCCATCGTGGTAACACATTAAAATCCAGAGGGCGACAATGCGATAGAACGATGGCGACGATGCGATAGTACGATGGCGACGATGCGATAATACGACGACGACAGTACGATACGGCGATAAGTACGATGGCGAAAATGCGATGATACGATGGCGACAATACGATGGCGACAGTGCGATAGTACGATGGAGACAATGCGATAGTGCGATAATACGATGACGACAGTGCGACAATACGTGACGACAGTGCGACAATACGATGGCGATAGTCTGTTAGTACGATGGCGACAATGCGATAGTGCGATAATACGATGACGACAGTGCGACAATACGATGGCGACAGTGCGATAGTACGATGGCGACAATGCGATAATACGATGGCGACAATGCGATAATACGATGACGACAGTACGATAACGCGATAGTACGATGGCGACAATGCGATGATACGATGGCGACAGTACGATATGCGAATAAAATAAATAATATATAAATTATTTACTTATAGCAGTGGTGATGTATTGTTAGTATTTTAAACTACCGGTACTACTGATAATGTATTATTGTAGTTTACAAGACATGATAGAATTAAACAAATGAGATCATCTAATGTGTTACCGTCTTTCCTAGATTGTTAGAATTGTAAGAATGAATATGACTGCTTATTCGGGTCATTTTGTCACGTATATTCAACAACATTTCAATCAGACAATGATTCCATTGTTTCAATCAGAAAATGATTTCATAACCAAAACAAACAACTCTTTGATGGTAGATGTTTTTGTGTTTTTATTTATACCTGTTCAATTTTGAAGGTCAAATATTTCTCCTTATCTCGCACAGAAACATCAAAATACCGCTAAACATCATGCAAATCCTGAGCATTATAACATAATATGGCTATGTATACAGTTTAATAAATAGTCAACGTATTTGCGCGTTCATTAGCCGCGTCATGCAACAATGGGTCTTATGCCATCGCATGCACATAGTTTAGTCAGGAGCTACCCTCTCCGCTCGTAAGTCACGCAATATTTCGTGCTATCATACGCGGACATGGAAGCTCCTGACAAGACTGCGAAAATGGCATAAGACCCATTTTCGCATGACGCTGGTAATTTATTTGTATGAGTAACAGCATGTTTACTTGCGTAACAATCGGAGACAACTGCATTTAGAGTTTAAATAATTATTAGGAATACGTTAGCCTATCAAGACCGATGCTGGTATTCGTTTAACATTTTGTATTCCAATTCAAGTATTATTTTAAGTCGAGTTTATTTTGTTGTGTGATTTATGAGACAAACTGTTTAAATATGTTTGACAGATTATAAAAAGATCTGCAGCCCTGTTCGCCAAGGCAAGTCTATAAACATGGAAGCACTATTGCCACTGAGCGGATCGGAAGGGTAGAGGAGAAATCAAATGAAGTAAGAATATGGCAATTATGTGTTGCTTATTTGATTCTTTACCAGCAAAATAATATCTTAGTTGACAAAATCACCAGAGACATGAAATAGTATCCTTTGCTCCGTTTGCTCACAGAGACAATCACAATATTGCTTTGGTGATATGAGTGTTACAAAGCTTTTACAAACATTTAACTAGTTCAATATGAGTAAACTTAATCAGTAAAAGGCATAATGCAGCGTCACAATAATAATATGACCACGGAATTGCATTCAGTAAAATGTAAAATGTATAGTGACAAACATGGGTCAAATGTAAAGCGACAAACATGGTATAGACAGTACATGTAATTGCATTCGGAGATCCGGTTGATCAAAAGTTAAATGTGTCGTGTTTTGAGAAAACTGGGCATAATGCTTGTGCGTAAATTGTCATCCCAGATTACCCTGTGCAGTCCGCACAGGCTAATCAGGGACGACAATTTCCGCTTTTATGGAATTTTCCGTTTAAATGATGTCTCTTCTTAGCGAAAATCCAGTTTAGGCGGAAAGTGTCGTCCCGGATTAGCCTGTGCGGACCGCACAGGCTAATCTGGGATGACACTTTACGCACATACATTTTGTCCAGTTTCCTCAGAACGCAACTCAAATAATCAAGAAACTATTATATACCTCATGCTCTTAAACTATACAAGCAAAATCTAAGTAGAAAGTCAAGTTTTATATCACAGTTTCTAGGAGTATTCTCCTGGATGTTTTTTCATCATCGTCTCGGCAAATTCTGTATAAAGAAACCAACGAGCATGTTAAATAATAAAAAAATAAAGGATTGTATGCGATGGATACGATTATTTAGTTACACCGCTGAAATATTTTTCAACATGTACTGTTCAATAATAATTTAAGTAATAGAACCAGTAAATAAGAATACACGTATATTAATGACATGTAGGAAATGTGAAGTATTGTGAAATTAATTACTAACAATTAAATACAACAAGAATATTGGAAGAACCGATGTATGCTCTCCATGATTAGGCTTTGGTCTCTATTTTTCGGACGTGACTTTTGACCTCTGATTGTGACATAAACTACAAATCAAAGAACCTAATTCATACGGGAACACGTTGTCGTGTCGAGGCTTCCTTTCCATCACAAGTCTAAAATTCACTTAATAATGTCCACGTCATGACCCATGAGAAGCAAAAATCAAATGTCGACTTATGATTTGAAAGTATGACAGTGACCTTTGACTTATATATCATGGCATGTGCGTGATTTGCCATCTAATATTGAGTGAAATATGTGTTAAATGCAAGTGTGTTCGATCCTTCAACATTTCCAAAACATTTGACCTTGACATTCGAAATAGAGCGCAGGGGACCGTTTCAATAAACATTGTAGTAAACATTTACGATACGATACATTTTTCAAAGATGCATAATTGCTGAAGTCCATATCATATGATTATAATTTTTCAGTACTTAAATTTATTGTATTGGCATCTCTAGCGCCGTATATATTTGATAAGCATGGCGAGCTAATTCGTCTACTTATAAAGATTACAAAATTCTCTCGTAAGTTAAAATTGTCGTACGATCGTTTATGAAACGGCCCCCTGTTTCATGGGCGATTTACTCCCTACTAATTGCCGCAAATAATGCTGCCACTTATTTCCAAATCTCTCCGTCCAAAACTATGTTTTTATAGCACGGACTAGAAAAAAACCATGGGAAATACTCCAATAAAAACCATAAAACCGACATGACTTTACAAGTGAAAATGTGCGCTAAATAAGGGTGTTGTAAAAACGTGCGAATTCGGTTATATTTCCTGCGATTTCCATTGAAAAAAAAAAACAGAAAAAAAAACATTTGAATATTTCTAATCAAAGGGAAATTACTCCTTGAAAAAACATCGGACCGAAACGACAACATGCACATGCCCGCCCTAAAGGGTTGCTGCATATATTTAAATCATTTTTGAGCAACTGTTTCGGAAACGAAGTCCCGGACCGACGGTAAGTCGTGCAATGGATAAAATCATAATGGCAATTTGTGTTACACCCGACACATTGGTTAACAGTAAGATAGGACGGACCGACAAAGCGGCAACTAAGAACGCACCAAAACAACGAAACGTAACGTGACAATTGGCGACGTTGTCATGACAGCACCATTACCTTCAAATGAAACCTTTCCGTCCTTGTCCGTGTCGGCCTCCTCAATCATCGCCTCCACTTCGGAGTCCGCCACGTGACCTCCAGTCTCCTCTGAAACAGACGACACATGTATACCGGAAGTGCTGACAGAATGACATGACCACCAGAAGTCGTGTTATGTTTGTATCCTCGCATATTATTATGGTCGCGAGATAATTGTTGATACATGTACTGGTAAATAAAGGATTGAGTTATCCAAGTATGAGTTCAATCACATTTCAATGGTTCATAGCGGATTCATGCATAATATATGACTTCTCTTTAAATTATTTTACACGCATAAATGCGTATCGATTCACGTCCGCGAACTGGTTTTGGCTGGTTTTCACAAACCATTTCTCAGAATATGAATAAATAATGACTTGTTAACGATTTTTGCACACACTCTGTTAATCTTACATGGTATAATCCGCTTATATAGTAACACTTTTTTATTTCGACTGATAAATTATGAGATAACAACAAACACAAAGGGCACATGTTTCGATACTGTCGTAGAGCATTTGGCTTATCATACAAATGTACATGTCAATGGCTTAGATTGAATAAACTTACAATGAAAATTGTGAGAAGGTGATCTGACCGACGCGATAAGAATAGTATTACTTGATTGTCATCGGTAGCATGTTCTGCGTTACGATGAATTCCATTAATTTTGTATTTATTTATAAATGAGTGTGACAATGGTTTATGTGTGTGGCTATTCACTTGAAGAGTTATGATGAATTAACAGTCTGCATAGTTAGCTCATATTCTACCTAGGGAAACATGATATGCGTGCGACTCACTGGCACCATGTTGCAAACATATTGTTCAATAGATTTTGCAAGTTTCCAATGAATGGCGAAGTTACTACCCGGACACGCTGTATGCTACCAATTTTCGACCATTGACACCCTAAGTGTGGCCTTGACCTTCGAGCTAGAAACCCAAGTCTTGCAATCGACATGGCATATATAAATTCTGTAAATTTAAGGTTGTTATTTTAAAATTGCCTGTTAAAATGTTAAGTCCAAGCCGGCTGTATGAGGGCCATTTTTGATATTCGACATATTGTGACATTGACATTTGTGCCAGGGTCATGGATCTTACAAGCGACACGTCGTCTCTAAATGGTAAATATTCGTGGCCAGTCATTTAAAAAATGCATGATCTATGATAAAGTTTTAGTCCTGAAAAGCTTTATGATGCCAAAATGTGACGTTTGACCACTAAATGCTACTTTGACCTTCGAGCTAGGGAGACAGGTTTTACACGGACTAACGCACGCATGCGCACAAATACGCAACCATTGTGAACACTATCTCACTTTACCACAAGCGGGCTCGAAAAAAAAACGCTCTTGGAAAACGGGGCTTAATGCGTGTGCGTAATGTAACGTCCTAGATTAGCCGATTTCCGCTTAAATGGGATTTTCGCTAAGAAGAGACTTCTTTTAAACGAAAAACACCATAAAAGCGGAAAGTATCATACCTGATTATTATGTGCGGACTGCACATACTACTCTGGGACGACACTTTGTGGCGTGTTCTGAGAAAACTGGGCAAAATTCTTGTGCGTAAAGTGTCATCCCAGATTAGCCTGTGCAGTCCGAATAGGCTAATCCGGGACGACACTTTCCGCCTTAACTGGATTTTTGCTAAGCAGAGACATCATTTAAACGAAAAATTCCATAAAAGCGGAAATTGTCGTCCCTGATAGCCTGTGCGGACTGCACAGGCTAATCTGGTATGACAATTTACGCACAAGATTTATGTCCAGTTATCTCAGAACAAGACACATTCATGCACATCAATACGCCCGGTTTTCCAAGAGAACGGTTCATATGTATATGTAAAACTATTGAGTGAATGCATAGTCAGCACTTGCCTAGTGCCCTCTTCATCTCGGCGTGCGTAATGAAGCCGTCGCCGTCCCGGTCAAAGATGTCGAACATCTGCTCGAGCTCGCTCTGACCCTCCCCCAGGGGCGCCAGGCCCTTGCGCGCCATCACGTTGAGGAACTCGGCGAAGTTGATTTTGCCGTCACCTGCAGGCGGGTATAGAATATCGTCATTTGGGTCGCGTTTTGGAAACACTGGGCTTGGTGCATGTGCGTAAAGTGTCATACCAGATTAGCCTGTGCAGTCCGCACAGGCTAATCAGAGACGACACTTTATGCTTTTATTGAATTTTCCGTTGAAAGTAGGTCTCGTTGAAAAAAAATCCAGTGTAGGCGGAAAGTGTCGTCTCTTATTAGCCTGTGCGGATTGCAAATCTGGGATGACAGTTTACGCACATGCATTAATCCCAGTTTTCCCAGAACGCGCTCATACGCATGCCAACATGTTTTTGTTGTCAGTCCGATTGTTATGTACATGTACGTGTCTGAAACTTTCTGTGTGTATCTGTTGTTACTTTTTAATTGATTAAATGCACTTCATCGACAATCATAACATTTAAGTGTCACAAATGAAATAGCAACGTAAATAACCCTATTTGTAATACAAACTACGAGTACACAAACGAAAAAACACCTAACGGTGACGTGCCACTGCGTCATTGTGACTCACCGTCCTGATCGACGTCTTTCAACACGTGCCTGACCTTCCAGTTGGGCGTGTCCGTTCCCATGGAGAGCATCATATCCTTGAGTTCTGTGAAGTTAATGAAGCCATCACCGTTCTTGTCAAATGTCGCGAACACGTCCTTCAGTTCTGCGCATGCGTAAAGAACAAACTGGAGATCAGAGTGTTTTGTGCGTGACTGCGTGTTTAACAAATACACTAACACAAAATATTTGTATGGACGGAATGTGGAATACATACCCGAGCGTTGTTCGGGTTTATAGTCTATATACCGCTGCTACGAGCGGGTCTATGCGACATAGCCTACGATACAAAAGGTTGGGTTAGCCTTATTGAAAAAAACATGGGCAACGTAAACAAATAAAACCGTAAAGAAATCATTTTTAAATGTCATAAAATAGTTACTTCAAATACGGTCATTTTGACGAGCGATGGTTACTTGCATTTGTGTGCAATATACTTTTTAAGAAACCTACACGAGATGTGGCGCTTAAAGATTAACATTAATATTTGTAGTATAACAACAAAGTCACCTACACTATTGCAAACTAAAAACCCTTATAAAATTGTTACTCGACGTTAACAAGAAAACGAAAACCAAGGCAGCCTACAACAAGAAATGTGTCCACAAGACACGGATGCCCCCAACTGTAACGTTGTCACTACATAAAAGCATTACTGTGTAAATGTTTTTGATAAGTGCGAAAACTATACGCCGCAAGTTTGGTGAAGATCGGATGAAAACTACTTGAAATAGAGAGCGGACACCATGCTTAATGTTTAAAACGCACTTAGTGACCCCGTGACCTAGTTTTTGGCCCGGCATGGCCCATGTTCGAACTTGGCCTAGGGATTATCTAGAAAAAAAATTGTGACCAAGTTTCGTGAAGATCGGGTGAAAACTACTTGAATACTACATATTTCGAAACCTAAACGCGGATCCTAAGATCAAGGTCAAGGTGAAAGGGGTAAACATTTGTGTGCGTATGGAAAGGCCTTGTCCATATACACATGCATACCAAATATGAAGGTTACATCTGAAGCGACATAGACGTTATGAGCATTATTCGAAACCTAAACGCAGATTTCGAAACCTAAACGCGGACCTTAAGTTCAAGGTCAGGGTGAAAGGGGTAAAAATGTGTGTGCGTATGGAAAGGTCTTGTCCATATACGCATGCAATATGAAGGTTACATCTGAAGCAACATAGAAGTAATGAGCATTGTTCGAAACCTCAACGCAGATTTCGAAACCTAAACGCGGACCCTTAGTTCAAGGTCAAGGTGAAAGGGATAAAAATGTGTGTGTGTATGGAAAGGGCTTGTCCATATGCACATGCATACCAAATATGAAGGTTACATCTGAAGCGACATAGAAGTTATTAACATTTTTCGAAACCTAAATGCAAAGTGTGACGGAATTTCAGAAGGACAGACAGACAGACAGTG
>VMBQ01000498.1:0-14727 GCA_007657795.1 Dreissena rostriformis | reverse complement strand
ATGGTCTGGTATAATAGCCCCGTCACACCGGACTCGCGTCCTTACGGCGACCTAAAACTGTGTTTCTGGACATTTCTGATTGTCGTAGTAAGGACGCCAATGACTTTTTTGGTAAGAATGCTGTTTTTCGCCTTCCCGTCACACCAGCGTCCTGGTTTATGGCGTTCTACGCGTCCTCACTTAATACTTCCCTCGCGACCATACCGCGTTCGTACGGCGATCAAAGCCGACCATACGGCGTCCTTGGCGTTCTTGCTGCGTTTTTATTGCGACCATGGCGTCCCCGCAGCGGCGACCACACGGCGACATACCTTGCAGTCAATGATCATTGTATGTGGGATTGAGCGGCGACCACACGGCGTCCATGGCGACCTTACAGCGACCCTACCACGTCCCTACTACGACTATTGCGTCTCTACGGCGTCCCTACGACGTCCTTAACAGAACGCCGTAAGAACGCCGGACCTCGGCGACTACTTTGAACATGTTCAAAGTAGTCGCGGTGGGCTCGCGACCTGAGCAATTTTCGGCGTCCTCACTGCGTCTTCTTGCGACCTTACTGCGACTCTCAGGCGTCTATGGCGTCCTCACTGCGACCTGGGTCGCCGTAAGGACGCAGTAAGGACGCCAGTCCGGTGTGACGGGGGTATTACAGACGGAAACTGAGTTGCAACGCTACGTTTTTGCTAAATCTATGTATTTATCTTCCATATGCTAATAATGTTTAACGAAAGCTAAATATAGATATAATGTTCATTACTTGCGACGCTGCAATGATTTTCGCCTATTGCATGTATTTATGATCATTTATATATTATTTTATCGATTCAAACCGATTTTGACCAGGTTGTCGATGTGAACCTCGATACAAAATATATTTCAATGTATTTATGTAAAGTTTATTTCTCGCTATACGATTGATATGCAAAACAACGATCTATTCCGCGAACTGTCACTTTAAGTTCGACTTTAGGTATACTGACTGTATTTGCAATGTTTCTTTTGTAAACAAGAACAAACAAGACTGACAGTAAGCTGCTAGACTGTACAAATATTTTTTTCCACACAAATATGAAACCTGATGTACTCTAGTATATCATTTTCTTTTTTACATTTGTTATAAATAAATACATATTTACAGAAAAGACTGTAGTACTGTCTTGAAAATCTCTGCCTTATTTTTATTAGACCCACGTGGAAAAAAGGACGAATTTTAACGAGAGTGTTAATTATATACGCATTACATACATTTTACAATCAGTGTGGTCTTGTTCTGTAAGGGGGGGGGGGTGGAGAAGTATCCGCGCAAAATCCCGTCCGTCCGGTATAAACTCACGCGCAGAATGCGTTCGGACACTGGTGGTCTTTAAGACAAGCGATTGTTACAACCACTGCCCAAACCGAACAGCTATGAAGAGCCATATTTCACAAACAATTTATCACACTTGCACATCTTTGCAACCTAGGATCGTTTTCTTTACAAGCGTAAAAATTAAGACATTACACGGTTTGTTTCTAATTAAAGGGTCTTATACAGTTAACAGTTTCAGATCAAGTTTTTGAAATGCGGTTGAATCTGTCTTCAGTAAGGCTCACTCGTTTGGGCGGGTGGGAGTCATTTACTTAATACGTAAACATATAATAAAAAGATCGTGTTCTTTTGAAGAATGTGACTTTGATATGATTTGACCACAATATATACAATCAGAGCCAAAGTTTAATAACAGCGCAATATGTGTCGTGTTCTGAGAAAACTGGGCATATGCATGTGGGTAAAGTGTCGTCCCAGATTAGCCTTTGCAGTCCGCACAGGCTAATCAGGGACGACACTTTCCGCCTTAACTAGATTTTCGATAAGAAGAGACATCGTTTAAACGAAAATTTCCTAATCTGGGATGACAATTTACGCACAAGCATTATGCCCAGTTTTCTCAGAACACGACACATATACGAACTTACGATCGGTCCACATAATTGTTGACGGGCTACATTACTGGGATGTAGAGCTTTTTTGTACCAAAGATGACGGACGTTTTTCGATGTCTTATGAGACTGCAATGTCGGTATCATTCAAATAAACACAGAGGTATAAATTAACGAAAGCACCGAAAAACATTCAAACTGTAAATGCCCTGTATTTGCTATGTAGCAGCTTCAGTTTTTGTCAGTGGTGAAGTCCGACCTCCTAATGATAATTTCTTTAACAATGTGCAAATTGATTAACACTAATATTCACAAACGTCAAATTACAGTAATGAAATTAAAAAAAAATATGAAATCAACCGCTTGTTGCCAAAATTGGCGTTCGTTTGCACTTAAAATGTGTACATACGCGTTTTCTATAAGCAAATTAATCTCACAAAAAAAAAATCAAAGCAGACATAACTTAAAACAAGAGCACCGTCGAGCGGATGCCAACGCTCGGCTGTGGGTGCTTGGATTTATTTATTTTTTGCCTTTGACCTTGAAGGTCATCATTGACCTTGACCTTTTCACCACTCAAAATGTGCAGGTCCATGAGATACACATGAAAAAAAGAGTTTGTTTGACCTTTTACCTTGAAGGATGACGTTGGTCTTGACCTTTCACCACTCAAAATATGCAGCTTCATGAGATACACATGCATGCCAAATATCAAGTTGCTATCTTCAATAATGCAAAAGTTATGGCCAATGTTAAAGTTTTCGGACGACGACGACTACGACGACGCGGCAGACGAGAGGGCTATGACAATACCTCGGGTTTTCTTCGAAAACAGCCGAGCTAATAAAAAACTATTCAAACTCTGTGCCAAAAGAACTGAAGTAGACAAGCCCAATCAAATTTGAAAAAAAAAAAAAACTGGGACACTTATTGGTTGATGTACAAGTTTATGGTCGTGCAAGGTTTCATGGTACAAGTTAATGGTCGTGAAAGGTTTTATGGTACAAGTTAATGGTCGTGCAAGGTTTATGGTACAAGTTAATGGTCGTGCAAGGTTTCATGGTACAAGTTAATGGTCGTGCAAGGTTTCATGCTCTCATTATCAATTGAACAGACTGCGCAAATGTGCAAATGATTACAGCGATGTTTTGAACTTTATATAAATGTTAATAAAAAAACATCCATATTTAACATGAAAATAAAAAAATGCATCCCAAACTTCAACATTTGTCTTAATTTTCTCGAGATAAAAATACAGACAGAAGAAGAAATTGCCCTTTTTAATACCTAACATGAAAAACATAAAAAATGGATCCACTTTATTAGATAGTTTTCAACCAATACCACTTAGATAACCTCTTTGAATACATATGTGCCCATACTCTTAACACTATTATGTTTTATGTCTTTTAAACGTCAACCAAACGTATAATCCAATAAAGAATAAAGAGCTTTGTTTTATTATGATTTGAACAGGTTTAAAAATGTTATGTTATTTTTGCATGAACCGTCTTAACACATTGTCTGTTGTGTGTAAATGCGAGTGTGTGCTTGCGTGCGTGCGTGAGTCTCTGTGTGTTAGTGCGTGTGTATGTGTGTGTCTGTGTGTGTGTTTTTGTAACTCTGACAATACATGTTGTATGTGTACCAACTTTTTTGAATGTTTACACTGTAGTATGTTTCTATATAATTGTGTACAACTTAAAATAATTCTGAATGAAGGTGTCTTTTATGTTATATTACCCATGCATTTACGTATGCAAATGTTACTGGTGTCAATGCAAATATCAAACATGGAAAAATAAATAAGAAAAAAAAGACTGCGAAAATGTACAGGGCTACTGTAAGAGCAATAACATCTAAAATGTATATATTTAAATACAATTCTTGCTTGTGTTTTATATCCATCAATCCATCTATCCATCTATCTATCTATCCATCCATCCATCCATTCATCCATCTAACCATCCATCCATCAACCCANCCAAACCCACCCACCCAAACAACCACCCACCCACCCACATCCATCCATCCATCCATCCATCCATCCACCATCTATCAATCAATCCATCCATCTATCCATCCATCCATCAATCCATCCATCCATTACGGCATCTGTTTAGTGCATTAAGTTCATAACGGATGGTAACTAAACATTGTACTGTTGAAACATTTAGATCTAGTGTATTTTTATGTTAAACACTGTTTATTTCAATAAGAATTATTTGTATTAACTCCACCAATCATATTTACAACTAGAATAATAGTTTGTGTGTTATTTACTTCACTGAAAGTAGTATACTGAGCGCATACTACATAAATGCAATTGTACAAAAGCTGCCACATGCCCTGTTTATACTAGACTCAATAAGAGCATATTAATGACTTATGAAAAAGTGAAGTATGGTGCAATATGTGAACTAACAATAAAATAGAACAAGAATATAGGAATAATATAGGAATATTGGATGTTCCCCGATTCGGCTTTTACTCTAAATTTTGAACTAAACTAAAATCAAAGAATCTGATTCATACGGGGACACGTTGTCACGTTGAGGCTCCTTTTTTCTGAACAAGTCGTAAACATTACACGTCATGACCGAATTAATGCATAAAGCAAATGTCGACTTAGGATCTGATTGTGGAATATGTCGTCTCGTGTTCAGCAAATAGAGGAAAAGAACCTTACTAGCTTAGCTAACGTTCCAATCCTACAAACTAAAGATATTTGTAACTTATTATGTAAACACATTTTTGAATAAATATGTTTTAACCAAATATGTGTTCCATTCAATTGTGTTCGATCCTGCATTCTATGTCCGTTTTAAAGATTTAACAAGCAAAGGGCTAATTTTGAGCTTTGACCTGTAAACACGATCTTGATATTGGTTCATATGCACTTATTACTGTCTTATTGAGAATAACATTTGTAAAGGGTAGTTCTTCCATCCATAGCAAGTTAAAGCACAGACATGCAACGTGCAAACCTTGAACTTCTCTTCAAAACATATCAACTTGAACTTCGACATATAGCTCTATTTCATGGGCGTGGGCGCTTTCATCCTACTTATTGCGGCAAATAATGCTGCCAAGTAATTTCTTAATCTCTACCTCTAAAACTATGTTTAATAGTGCGAACCAGAAAAAACAATCTATAATCACTGAGCAATACTCCCATAAAAATCATAAAACCAAATTGACTTTACAAGTGTGTCACATGTCCACAAAATAAGGATGCTGTTAAAAAGATGCGAATTCGAGTTACAGTTCCGCACAGGCTAATCAGACACGACACATTCCGACTAAACTAGATTTTTGCTAAGAAGAGACTTCCTTTAAAAGACAAAAAACCATAAAAGCGGAAAGTGTTTTCCCTGATTAGCCTGTGCGGAGGGCACAGGCTAATCTGGGACGACAATTTATGCACATGCATCAAGCCCAGTTTTCCCAGAACGAGGCTCAATGTATTAATACTATCAACAAAACAAACAAACCAAAAACAAACTCGGATATACTCCGACGACCATGCAGCATTGAAAAGGCACGAACAAACAACGGGGCGCGCTATTTGTTATGTGAACATGACAGCTTACATCTGTTGTAGAGTATTGGGACCAAAACCCATTTTATTTTCACGAGTAAAACGACAGGACAACAGTAATTCAAGTAAAATCATGTATAGTTTTTTAAGAGTGATGAGAACCGGTATACCGACCTAATTTCTTAACCCATTTATGCCTAGTAGACTCTCCCATCCTTCTTAATTGGATCAATTAATTTAGAAAAATAGGGATGTCTAGTATATTTATTTCTATTAGACTATATTTAGAATATATTTTACAGAAATTCCTTTAAGCAAACAGCGCAGACCCTGATGAGACGCCGCACCATGCGGCGTCTCATCTGGGTCTACGCTGTTTGCCAAGGCCTTTTTTCTAGACGCTAGGCATAAATGGGTTAAAGAAGTTTTTAAAAAGTGACTGCAGAAACTCCTTTTTATTAAATAACTAGAAACGGTAGTTTTTGCCATAGAACGGTTCTTATTTTTTGCAAAATTTACTTATTGGACCCAGTTAGTGATTTCAATTGCCCTGCAATACGCTTTCATCTTGAAAATTAAAGCACGTTTCATTCAAGATAGCGGTTGTCATTTCATACCGAGGAATATTTCAACTGTCTCTTCAACAGGACCACATAAAAGCATCTGGCGTTCGTAGCTTAGATTACAGTTTACAGGAATAGTTTGATGCATACATAACAGCTTATCTCCTGTTTCAACATACGAAAATCCATGTATTTCCGTTGATATTACGCAAATTATATGCATGTTTTTGTAAACATACAAATCACTTGATTAAACAATACGACCACTTCCATCATTTTCTAATTTTATTGCAACGTATGTAACAACCACGAAATATTTACAATAATATGAGTAAATATCAGCATGTATGATAACGTAAACGATAAAACTTAACATAAAAAACAAACGCATGTGAAAACGGAACTGATCAAACATTCAAAATTAATAAATGAACACCTATTTGGCACATAAATGATAACTTATATATAAACAGATTAAAGTCAGATACAACAGTTAGTCCATTTCCTCCACAGTCGGCCCCTGACGACCGGAACCTCCGGTAGCGCCTGTCTGACCTTGACCACCGTGCAGTTTGACCATGATGGGCGCGCATTGCTTTTGTACCTCCTCAAGTTTGTGTTCGAACTCGCCCTTGTCCGCCAGCGAGTTATTGTCCAGCCACTTCGAGCACTCCTCGCATATCCGGTTCACGTTGTCTTTGTCCGCAGACGACACTTTACTCTCATCTGCTTCAGCGACCGCTTGCTTGACGCCAAACACGTAGTTTTCCAGTTTGCTTCTGCAATTGACTCGCTCTCGCTGTTTCTCGTCCTCCTCGCGGTATTTCTCCGCCTCGTTTAACATTCGCTCGATGTCGTCCTTGGAAAGACGACCCTTGTCATTCGTGATGGTGATGTTGTTTCTACGCTTAGTACTCTTGTCCTCGGCCGCCACATTCATGATGCCGTTAGCGTCGATGTCGAACGTGACCTCAATCTGAGGCACGCCTCTGGGTGCGGGCGGGATTCCCGTGAGGTCAAAAGTGCCCAGTCGATTGTTGTCCTTGGTCATGGCCCGTTCGCCTTCGTAAACCTGGATGGTGACCGCCGGCTGGTTGTCGGCGTACGTGGTGAATGTCTGTGTAGCCTTCGTGGGCACCTTGGTGTTTCGCTCAATCAGTTTGGTCATCACGCCTCCCGCGGTCTCGATGCCGAGCGACAGCGGTGCTACATCCACCAGCAAGACATCCTTGATCGCCTCCGAGCGATCCCCAGACAAAATGGCGGCTTGGACCGCGGCGCCGTAGGCCACCGCCTCATCCTGGTTGATGGACTTGTTGAGTTTCTTGCCGCTCATGAACTCTTGTAGAAGTTTCTGGACCTTAGGGATTCGAGTAGAGCCACCGACCAAAACTACCTCGTCTATCCGGGACTTGTCCAACTTGGCGTCTCGCAGCGCCTTCTCCACCGGCTCTAAGGTGGCCCGGAAGAGGTCCGCGCACAGCTCCTCGAACCGGGCGCGCGTTATCTTTGNGCTTAAGCTTGCGTAGTTGATAATAATTATTATAGAACATGCATGAAGTCACAGAGGTCGAAGACGTACAGGTCTTGTACACACAATTATTTGAGCCGCGTTATACACAAATATTGTGTATGAACTATAATGCCAGCATCTTCGCAGTCTGGTCAGGAGTAACCTTGTCCGCTACGCGAATGCGCATGCTGGTCTGAAGCTACGTTGGCCGCATATGTGGCGTGATCTGAGAAAACTGGGCAAAATGCTTGTGCGTAAATTGTCATCCCAGATTAGCCTGTGCAGTCCGCACAGGCTAATCAGGGACGATAATTTCCGCTTTTATGGAATTTTTCGTTTAAATGATGTCTCTTCTTAGCTAAAATCCAGTTTAGGCGGAAAGTGTCGTCCCGGATTAGCTTGTGCGGACTGCACAGGCTAATCTGGGATGACACTTTACGCACAAGCATTTTGTCCAGTTTTCTCAGAACACGCCACATATGGCATTAGACATATTTTCGCATGACGCTGTTAATTTGTATTACCTATTTAATTATCAATTGAATTTGAGAAATCGATAAGTAGCTGTAAACAATTTATTCAATAAGCGTTTATCATCAACGGAAATGGTCTCCCTCTCATATTGGCGTTAGCCATGCGAAAAAGCGTGGGGTCAATTATTATCTCACTGAAATAGCCTATGAATCACTACTGAAGTAAAATACAGATGAATCAGGATGGTGAAAATGACATTGTAATAGCACACTCACCTACGATGTGTTGTTCTGATAAAGGGTGAGCCTGAAGTAAATAAAGTAATATAATTAAGTTTGAAAAAAACTAGCTCAAAAGAAACGTCAGCGAACAGTTTATATAGTATTGACAGACCTGTCGCGCCAGTCAAAAATCATAAAAAGCGACATTTAAAGTTATGGAAGCCAGAACTAGAAGAAAACCTGTCGTGAAAGATAACATGTTTGCACAGTTTCAACCACATGTCATAAGCACGAATTAATCGTAAATATCCCTGGTAAGCGGACCGCATCATATTGTAAATTTCATAAGCGACATCATAGCGCAAGCTGACAAAGTTTTTAACATATATACATGTACATGTATGTGAGAAAAAAAGTATGTACACATTGATCTGTTTTCTTTGATATTTAGTTGAGTTCATGTTCTTACAAATCAAATATATTAATACAAACATACTTACCATATCGAATGACGTTTAGATTTGTTTAATAATACACAGACAACAAATTAAGTCCAGTTCCGTGTCAAAAATATCCGAAATACCTGCGTTGATCAACGCGAAATACACACGTGTACAAAGTTTAAACTATAAATATCTCCAATATTTTGCAATCAAAGCAATATAACTCCTGTTATCTACAAGGATTTAGTCAATGAGTTCAAGTAACCACAACTTGAAAGGAGTAACGCGTCGAACGTTAACTGTCACTTGTTATACATGTAGCTACATGTAGGGGGCGGGTGTAATACGCACTCAAAGTGGGCAGTAACGCGTCACACGTAAACTGTCACTTGATATAGCTATGGAAGGCGGGTGTGGTTATGTTTATGTACTTACTTGTCTAGTAACAGAGTGCACATCAGCGGTAAACATATGAAGGCTTTATCGATTTAAATAGCAAACATAGATGACTTTATGAAAATAAATATGGGCATGAAGTAAGAAACGTTAATTGAGTGCGCGGTATGAATTTAAAGCATGGACAAGTGCGGTTTAGTAAAAAAAAATGTACGAGACTTGTTAACGAAAAATACCATAAAAGAGGAAAGTGTCTTCCGTGATTAGCCTGTGTGGACTGCACACGCTTATCTGGGAAGACACGCACATATTTATGCATTTAGCCCAGTTTTCCCAAAAGGCGACTCAAAGAAGTTTAAGAAAGATTATGTGTAGATTCCTAGAATTAGAAGTGCATGTATGTCGACCTCATGTATTACAGAAGTATTAAAAAGTGACTACAGAAACTCATGTTTATTAAATGGGTTGAACCCGTAATTTTTGTCATAGAAGGTTCTTAATTTTAAAGTACCGATTCACCCATTTGTATGATTTTAATTGCTCGGCAATACGCTTTTATCTATTAAAATAAAAAGAATGATTCGTTTCAAGATAGCTGATGGTGTCATTTCATACCGACGAATATTTCAATTGACAATCCTACAGAACCTCATATAGGCATCAATCGTATAATTGTAGCGTAGATTTCGTACAGGAACAGTTCGAAAAAGATTTGCATTTCCGTTAATATTACGCAAATTACATATTTGTATACGTACACATCACTTGATTTAAAAAAGAAATACTTAGGACAACGTGCATCATGTTCATTTTTTATTGCAAGGTATGTTATGTGTATAACAATATGAGTACATATCAGCATGAATGATAACGTTAACGATACACTTAACATACAAATAATTTAAACATACACACGTGTGGAAACACAATGATCAAAACCTTCAAATGTTGTAAGTTCATAAATGTTAACCCATTTGGCACAAAGCAAGTAAATTATATATAAACACGACTAGATCAAAGTGAGATACAACAGTTAGTCCATTTCATCCACAGTCGGCCCCTGACGACCGGAACTTCCGGTAGCGCCTGTCTGACCTTGACCGCCATGCAGTTTGACCATGATGGGCGCGCACTGCTTCTGGATCTCCGCCAGTTTGTGTTCGAACTCGTCCTTGTCCGCCAGTGAGTTATTGTCCAGCCACTTCGAGCACTCCTCGCATATCCGGTTCACGTTGTCTTTGTCCGCAGACGACACTTTACTCTCATCTGCTTCAGCGACCGCTTGCTTGACGCCAAACACGTAGTTTTCCAGTTTGCTTCTGCAGTTGACTCGCTCTCGCTGTTTCTCGTCCTCCTCGCGATATTTCTCCGCCTCGTTTAACATTCGCTCGATGTCGTCCTTGGACAGACGCCCCTTGTCGTTCGTGATCGTAATGTTGTTTCTTCGCTTAGTACTCTTGTCCTCGGCCGCCACATTCATGATGCCGTTAGCGTCGATGTCGAACGTGACCTCAATCTGAGGAACGCCTCTGGGTGCGGGTGGGATTCCCGTGAGGTCGAAAGTGCCGAGTCGATTGTTGTCCTTGGTCATGGCCCGCTCGCCTTCATAAACCTGGATGGTGACCGCTGGCTGGTTGTCTGCGTACGTGGTGAATGTCTGTGTAGCCTTCGTGGGCACCTTGGTGTTTCGCTCAATCAATTTGGTCATCACGCCTCCCGCGGTCTCGATGCCCAGCGACAGCGGCGCTACATCCACCAGCAGGACATCCTTGATCGCCTCCGAGCGGTCCCCGGACAAGATGGCGGCCTGGACAGCGGCGCCGTAGGCCACTGCCTCATCCGGGTTGATGGACTTGTTGAGTTCCTTGCCGTTCATGAACTCCTGTAGCAGCTTCTGGACCTTAGGGATGCGAGTCGAGCCACCGACCAACACTACCTCGTCTATCCGGGACTTGTCCAACTTGGCGTCTCGCAGCGCCTTCTCTACCGGCTCTAAGGTGGTCCGGAAGAGGTCCGCGCACAGCTCCTCGAACCGGGCGCGCGTTATCTTTGTGTAAAAGTCAAGTCCCTCGTACAATGCGTCGATCTCTATGCTCGCTTCCGTTCCACTAGACAGCGTCCTTTTGGCGCGCTCACACGCAGTTCTCAGGCGGCGAATGCTTCTTGCGTTCTTGCTTATGTCCTTGCCATGTTTTCTCTTAAACTCTTGCACGAAATGGCTCACCATTCGATTATCAAAGTCTTCGCCTCCGAGATGCGTATCCCCGGCCGTGGATCGAACTTCAAACAGCGAGCCCTCGTCGATGGTCAGTATTGACACGTCAAATGTACCACCGCCGAGGTCAAATATGAGCACGTTCTTCTCTCCCTTGAGATTCTTATCAAGTCCGTAAGCCAGGGCGGCGGCAGTCGGCTCGTTAATGATTCTGAGCACATTTAATCCTGCGATTGCTCCGGCGTCTTTAGTTGCGCGCCGCTGGGCATCATTGAAATACGCGGGCACGGTGATGATCGCGTCGCGTACGCTGCTTCCCAGGTAAGCCTCTGCCGTCTCCTTCATCTTGGTCAGCACCATGGAGCTGATCTCTTCCGGTGCGAACCGCTTCGTCTCACCCTTGTATGCCGCCTCAATCTTCGGTTTCCCGCTGTCACTTACAACCCGGAACGGCCAGTGCTTCATGTCGCTCTGGACGGTGGCATCGCTATATTCTCGACCGATCAGACGCTTGGCGTCGAAAATGGTGTTTTCCGGGTTCATGGCGGCCTGGTTTTTCGCAGCGTCCCCTATCAGTCTTTCGGAGTCCGTGAACGCCACATAGCTTGGCGTGGTCCGGTTGCCCTGGTCGTTAGCGATGATCTCCACTTTTCCGTGCTGAAACACCCCGACGCACGAGTACGTAGTGCCCAGGTCAATACCGATTGCTGGAGCTTTCCCACTCATTGTGTTTCTTGTTTTATGCCGAAAATGTCTGAAGATATGTTAATTCCCTCTTGAATGTATTTGTGTCCGTTCGCTTTACTTCTTTTATATGTCGCGATTCTCGGTTTGACGTTTTCTGTCGAATATGTTCTGTAGATATGTAAATTTCCTTTTTAATGAATTTTCTGTCTGTTCGCTCTACTTCTTTGCTCTGTCGCGTTTCTCAGTTTTCGATTGAATTGTCCACTCAGTTCTGTGATCTGGCTTATATACGATTGTGAGGCACTTTCGCGAGTTTTCGATCTAAAAATAGGCACGTCTCGTCGCTTATAGAATGATCGGGATTACTTGAGGCTAATCGTGATCTACGGGAGATAACTCGAGAATGTTCTAGAACCCGAAGTTGACAGACGTTGTCTACGTTTACTGTACATTCATGTAGATGGACTTCTCGACAGGTTGGTAAAATAACCATATTCAAAATGGATCTACTAATACTTTAATGTTATGGTCATATATTGAGAGAAAAAAAATGTTTACATCGTGTTTAAAAAGCAAAATAACAATACTGACTGAGAAAAATGTTAAACATATTGGTTCAGTAATGGATAATCATCATTCGAAATCGGTAAAATACGGGAAATAAATAATTATAATATTTTGTAACGCGTTTCATCGATAATTTGGAAAATACGTTGAGTATTAACCTACCGTGTATGTTTAGTCATAACTTCTAAAGCTAGCATAAGCTTTTGCTTGCAGCGGTAAGAGGTTTATATAACTTATTTGTTTGCTATTTAATTAGATAGGAATATTCAAAACATAATAGATTGCATTTTTTCAAAAGAAATTAAAATTTGTGAATAAGTCCCTTTAAAGTGACAGTTCGCGGATATATATATGGGCAGAATCGTAAGAAAACGTGTTTTTATTGAGGATATCACTGAAAATCCGGTTGAAATCGGTTGAAAACAAACAATATAGCGATTTTTATTTTGGGGTCGAGTACGGTAAAGTACGAAAACGACCTAATTAATATTCATGATTCGACACGTTAATTCAAACCTAAACAAACAAAATTGCGGATACGGGCGAATTTAGCGGAGAGAAGGTAAGAACAAATGCAAATACATCTGTTACAGACGGAAACTGAGTTGCAACGCTACGTTTTTGCTAAATCTATGTATTTATCTTCCATATGCTAATAATGTTTAGCGAAAGCTAAATATAGATATAATGTGCATTACTCGCGACGCTGCAATGATTTTTGTCTATTGCATGTATTTATGATCATTTATATATTATTTTATCGATTCAAACCGATTTTGACCAGGTTTTCGATGTGAACCTCGATACAAAATATATTTCAATGTATTTATGTAAAGTTTATTTCTCGCTTTACGATTTATATGCAAAACAACGATCTATTCCGCGAACTGTCACTTTAAGTTCGACTTTAGGTATACTGACTGTATTTGCAATGTTTCTTTTGTAAACAAGAACAAACAAGACTGACAGTAAGCTGCTAGACTGTACATATATTTTTTTCCACACAAATATGAAACCTGATGTACTCTAGTATATCATTTCCTTTTTTACATTTGTTATAAATAAATACATATTTACAGAAAAGACTGTAGTTTTGTATTGAAAATCTCTGCCTTATTTTATTAAACACACGTGGAAAAAAGGACGAATTTTTAACGAGAGTGTTAATTATATACGCATTACATACATTTTACAATCAGTGTGGTCTTGTTCTGTAGGGGGGNTTCGGACTCTGGTGGTCTTTAAGACAAGCGATTGTTACAACCACTGCCCAAACCGAACAGCTATGAAGAGCCATATTTCACAAACAATTATCATACTTGCACATCTTTGCAACCTAGGATCGTTTTCTTTACAGGCGTAAAAATTAAGACATTACACGGTTTGTTTTTAATTAAAGGGTCTTATACAGTTAACAGTTTCAGATCAAGATTTTGAAATGCGATTGAATCTGTCTTCAGTAAGGCTCACTCGTTTGGGCGGGTGGGGATCATTTACTTAATACGTAAACAAATAATAAAAAGATCGTGTTCTTCTGAAGAATGTGACTTATATGATTTGACCACAATATATACATTCAGAGCCAAAGCTAAGCTTACTGTTTAATAACAGCGCAATATGAGTCGTGTTCTGAGAAAACTGGGCATATGCATGTGCGTAAAGTGTCGTCCCAGATTAGCCTGTGCAGTCCGCACAGGCTAATCAGGGACGATACTTTCCGCCTTAACTGGATTTTCGCTAAGAAGAGAAATCATTTTAACGAAAATTCCTAATCTGGGATGACAATTTACGCATAAGCATTATGTCCAGTTTTCTCAGAACACGACACATATACGAACTTCCGATCGGTCCACATAATTGTTGACGGGCTACATTACTGGGATGTAGAGCTTTTTTGTTCCAAAGATGACGGACGTTTTTCGATGTCTTATGAGACTGCAATGTAAAATAAACACAGACGTATAATTAACGAAAGCACCGAAAAACATTCAAACTGTAAATGCCCTGTATTTGCTGTGTAGCAGCTTCAGTTTTTGTCAGTGGTGAAGTCCGACCTCCTAATGATAATTTCTTTAACAATGTGCAAACTGATTAACACTAATATTCACTAACGTGAAATTACAGTTATGAAAATAAAAAAATGAAGAAATCAACCGCTTGTTGCCAAAATTGGCGTTCGTTTGC
>VMBQ01000497.1:256200-277688 GCA_007657795.1 Dreissena rostriformis | reverse complement strand
AATTTAATTGTGGGTTGTTTGTCTTAAATTTTTTTTTTTTTAAATAAGTTTGCAACATATCATATCTGTAATTTTTAAATGTGCTTTCATTTATAGACACTTTCTCCGTTTTATGTTTTACACGATGTGAATATTTCATTTTAAATACTAATGGTGCAGTTTGTGGCATATAACAAAAATGCCTCGTTTCTGTTTTCAAATAAACGTAAACATACTCTTAACTTCATCAAAGAGAACACAGACGGTCTATACGTTTTGATTCGATGCTTTTTACCTTGGTAATAGTATAACTAATAGTTTAAAGCATTACATTACATCGTTATGGCTGTAAATAACGCAGTGTTAACGTAAAAACATGTGTTTCAAATAATACACATTCAGAAGGCAGTTGGATGCATTGAAACACTACAAACATCATAAAACATCAATGAACTTTTCTAATTTAAAGACATATTTTAAACCATTTTTACAAACTAACGGTCTATATCAGTGACACTATTCGTCGTATATCAGTCTATATCCCGAAAACATTAAACAATCTACTGTCAGCTCAATATAAATTAAAATTGTTTCTGTCGGAGATCAAACATTTATTAAATCAGTGTCTGTATATAATGTTGGAATATGTATGACACTTTACAATTGTCGGTTTGACTGGGTTATATGAATTATGTCTTACAAACAAACACACATACAAACACACATATAATAGTTTTAATCTACACGTTATTAATTATCACCCATAGGCTTTTTTAACGATAAACCAACAACTTCGGTTTGACCGTAGACTACTCGTGCCTTTATACGTGATCACACGTGTTTATCAGAATCATAGTATTCTATTATATGAGCATTGATAATACGTACACATACCGAACGAAGGATTGTATGGTAACACATTTATTTTCCAGTAATGTAAATGTATAATATCATTCTTAACATTACATTTCGGAAACTTTACGATTCGGAGTTAATCCACCATATGAAACTGAGTAAAATGATTTCCTGTTCGCTCATGCTGTTTACGATTTTAAATGCACGCTTCTGTGATTGGATGCCATTTTATCGCATTTATCTTAGGGTATTTAATTAATTATGTTTTTGCCCAAGGTCCTTTATACACACCGATAGCATACAGTTTTATTCAATCAGAATATGCGCATATACACAAAGTATATATTTCAGATAAATATCATTAAATTGCATGTTGTTTTATTTGAAGATGTAACTAATTAACAAATGATTGTATAAATCTGTTTTAGCGGAAGTTCCAAGTTTCCACCATGTGTATTTTCAGGATATCTGCAAAAATGCATTTAACATTTAATGCTAGGGAGTTGGATTGAACGAAAAAGATAAGCCGACTATTTCAGTCACCTAAACATTGTTTCAACATTGCCTATTTAATGAATGCTTACGCCCGTTTATACAATTTATTGTAATTGCTTTGTAGTTTTAGAAACAAATCATCAGTATTGTCATCCAAATTTTGAAGAGACCAAGTTCATACGTACTTCTAATTCCTTTCAAATACATATGTGGAAATGCAAGATACATGTTTAATATGTGTTTATATCAATACTATAATACTTAAAACATTTGAATACTATATAGACATTTCATGATTATTTATCAATTCGTGAAATTTGTATGGAACATGTACACTTAACATATGGAAATACGTTATTGTGGAAAAAATAATCCATAAGTTAATCCAAATAAGTAAATAAATATTCAGTCTCTTTGTATCGTATTTTATTTGCACGAAGCGCGTTGAAACTCCCATATCAAGTTTCTTTCTCAGACTGTTGAATTCTACAGTTCGAGATAAAAAAAGGAAGGCCTTTGATTAAAACGCATGTTATATAAAAAAAATCATAAATTATCTAGCAAAATACTTGTCACATAAACATTATGACAACCCATCTTTCACAATGCACCGCTTTTTCGATTTCCATGTTTACGAAATGAACGTTTAATTATTGCAACGCTTGATGTATTACAACTGTGGTTGTAAGGTGCTATTCTTTTGATAAATATTAGGAAAATATGTAAGAATCCAACATCTAAATGTCACAAGATAATTGGTAATTCATAAATTAAATGTGCATGTACGTGCTTGTATAGTGCTTCACACAGCCGAATGAGACACGTACATGTAGTCTCTATTTAATATTTGTGGAGCGTCGTGAGAAAACCAGGCCAAATGCTTGTGCGTAAAGTGTCATCCCGTATTAGCCTGTGCAGTCCACGCAGGCTAATCAGGGACGACACTTTCCGCCTAAACTGAATTTTCGCTAAGCAGAGACATGATTTAAACAATAAATACCTTAAAAACGGAAATTATCGTCCATGATTAGCCTGTGCGGACTGCATATGCTAATCTGGGATGACAATTTACGCACATGCATTATGCTCAGTTTTCTCAGAACACGACACATTTAAAGATTAAACAGAGTACATCAGTAGCGTTAAATTACCAGTTTGTGAGTTTATCAACTATCTATTACTAGTTATAATTTTGTTCGTGATTTACATTGAGACGATTTGTGTGAACACGTTGTTCTTTGTACCATAGTACCTTCTAAATTAATGCATTTTAGACATAGTTATTTGTTACGATGGCTAAAGTTACAAATAAAATAAGTTTTAAAACGAGTCAAAATGTAAATAGCACTTTCGACGCGGGTGCATGAAAATATGTAATTAAAGTCGCTATTTGAGTGCACACAATAGAGAGCGATATTATACTATGGTTAAAATCTAGACTTTGATGTACAATACAACCGTGCATCGAAACATATTTGTTAATGGTCTATACATTTTTTTTCTTAAAAATAACCACTACCTAATTCCTGCTAGATAAATATATGTAACAAGTGGGTAGAAACTTTGTTTTCATACATGTTTTATTACGGGAAAGAGTTTGTTTCAAGAAATGTCATTCCAGGAAAAATTTTCCTTACATATTCTTGTTCGCCTTTTCCCATTTCGTTTTGACATACTATATCGTTCTGAGCAATTATACATTTCCTAATGCAGCACAATGTGGGGCGTGACATATTCGCGTCTGCTTTATACATTTGAAACATATTTGTTGTATGCATATTTGAAATGGAAATACTGGTCGATACATTTAATGTTTCGATGCTGTCAACATAATGTTTTAAATGAATGTTTCGGGACCAGATGAATTTAACAGACATCAGAGCTTCTTTGTCAAAGTTAGTGTATGTCTACATTGTGAAACAATAAAGAAATGGAGAATTGGCTGCAGACAAAACTTAATATATCGTCTGTAAGGCATTACATAATAGATCTGCTAAGACATGCTGAGTCTTTAAATAGACGAATACTATTAACTCTTTCAGTGATGGAACCGAATTTTGAAGGCCTTTGCAAACAGTTTGGATCCAGATGAGACGCCACAGAACGTGGCGTCTCATCAGGATCCAAACTGTTTGCTATTCTGATAGTATTCATTGAAAAAATAAATAAAAAAAAGGCTTATTTTCGAAATTCAGCAGACGACATTTTAGCAGATGAAAAATTTCCCAGCATGCAAAGGGTTAAATGCTGCTTGTTTTAACAAGTGTTGCTGCTTTGAAATGTATTGTATGTCGTCCTTGAGTAAGGAAGTTATAAATGGTATTCGTTAATACATGTATTTGATACAAAATCGTACAACACATTTAAAAATATGTATTTACAATAAAAATGTTATCATATTTTGTCCACAATTTGCAACATTATGTCGGCGAAATTATAAATAGTATCAGTATATGCTTTATTGTTTTTTAAACAGTTTTTATCAATTAATATGTTAACACGAATAAATATCCAAATATATCTGGCTGTAATTACTTTTCTGATAATGTCTTATACATTTTGTGTGTCATTTGCGGTTAATACCAAATATTGAGCCGTAATTGCGCAACACGGCTTTATTCAATCCAAACGTATTTCCAATTAAATGTGTAGTCTTTGTATGGAATATAAAATCTATGTACATTATGACTAACGAAAACAATGCTTATGTTGCCAATTGGAGTGGAAAATGTTTACTGAAAATAAAACTGCTATATTACTGTAACGGTTGTCATTCTTATTTTTTAAAGNTGGTTGGCAGAGCTGAGTCTCGAAAGACTATGCTTATGCGCTCTGTTTGTCACTTCTTGGGGCAACGCCTGCTGTGACTTAGCAGGCCGATGTGGGCGTGGCAGTCCTTGTTGCACAATACGCACACAAAGGGGCTTGCAGTCGGGGGGATGGCGGCGCGCGCTTTTCGCATGCTTCTCTTCTGAGTTGCATGTCCGGATCTGCTTTCCTCAGCTGCCTCGATACCTCTGTGTATAGACTGTCGCCAAGAGGTGCGATCCTCGGCAAGAGTCTCCCAGGTTTCTGCTGTAATGCAGCAGGCTTTGAGGTCCCGCTTGCAGGCATCTTTGTACCTGAGAGCTGGGCGACCTACGGGTCGCGTGCCAGTTGCAAGCTGGCCGTACAAGACGTCCTTTGGTAGGCGTCCATCCTCCATTCGGCGCACGTGACCAAGCCAGCGGAGGCGACGTTGAGCTAGTAGGGCATACATGCTTGGGATCCCAGCACGTTCCAGTATGTCACTGTATGGGATACGATCCTGCCACTTTATATCCAACAAGCGCTTTAGGCAACGCATGTGAAACGTGTTGAGGCGGCGTTCATGTCGCATGAGGGTCGTCCATGTTTCGCTACCGTACAGCAGAGTGCTGAGGACACAGGCCTGGTATACACTGGTCTTGGTCTTCTCTGTCAGAAGCTTATTTTCCCAGACTCTCTTTGTCAGTCTGGCCATGGTAGCTGAAACCTTTGCGATGCGCTTGCTTAGCTCGGTATCGATGGACAGGTTTCCGCTGATGGTGGAACCAAGGTATGTGAAGTCATCCACAACCTCCAGGGTATAGTCCCCGATCTTAATGCAGGGTACGTTGCTGGCATCCTGGCCCATGATATTAGTCTTTTTCAAGCTGACAGTAAGCACAAATTCTGAACATGCTGTAGCGAAGAGGTCTATGAGTCTTTGAAGAGCCTCTTCTGTATGCGTGACCAGGGCAGCATCGTCCGCAAACAGCTTCTCTCTGACGAGGACTTCGGTCACTTTTGTTCTGGCCCGTAAGCGAGCGAGATTGAAGAGTTTTCCGTCAGACCTGGTGTGAATGTAGATTCCATCAGTGGACGAGTCAAAAGCATACTTCAGCAGCATCGAGAAGAAGATACCAAACAAGGAAGGTGCAAGCACGCAACCCTGCTTGACACCGCTGTTGATGAGGAATGGCTCTGAGGATGACCCGTCAAAGACGACAGTTCCTTTCATGTCTTCGTGAAAGGATACCACCATGCTGCGCAGCTTGGGAGGGCAACCCATCTTCTCCAAAAGGCGGAACAGTCATGAAGCCATGAAGGATATCCAAAATAAGGGCTTTTTAATCGGTGTAAGTCAATCATTTATGCCCTAAATTGTCATTTATGAGAAGACAGTAACTGATTGTCATTTTCTCCTTCCAAACCCATTAAGCCGCCCGATAGGTGCAGCGATATTTTACTAGCTTTGCAACAAATGCCGTTTTGTGGTAGAGTGTTACTGCTGTCAAATAGATTAAGTTGTGGAATAGCATGTTATAATATAAGCTTGTAAGGCGTTCTTTTTATGTGTTTATAACACGCATCAACTTTCTAACAAAATATGCAGTTCACTTATTAACAAAAGTGAGAGGATTTTAAAATACACTTCAATTGCGTGACAATGAAGATAATGCAGCAGATGTGGTAGAATTAAAAAATAATTGATTTGGGCTGAGTACTATTAAATACAAGTTAAATCATAATCGATATTGCAACATACTTAACGATACATTGTCCAGATTTGTTCATGTTTGTTTGATATTTGAATCAAATATTGTATTTTGATATTTAACTACGAAACAAGTTATCAAATATTAAAAACGTCCTAAAAAGATACGTTTAAGTATTTCCCATAGAACTCGATTTGATTGGCTTAAAAAAATGTATTAATAATAGTTCTGTGTTGGATTTAATGAAGACGCGTATTGATTTATTATCCTTAAAGCCTCAAGAGACAAGTAGTTTGCTTCATGGCTTGGGCAAATAAATGACATTTCTACTTGTTATATTCACATATGACAAGGTCGACTTAAGAGTAAAATGTCACGGACTTCCACTTTCATTATATTTATATCAATATATTATAGACCGTATGTTCGTTCTGATATTTTTGGAAATAATTTGTGCAGGATGCGAATACAAATGTGGACATTGTGAACGATAAACACCAGATAAATGCAAAAACGGGTTTATGAACAGTGAGTCATCATTTTCCGGTCAATTATGAAAATGATAATTTAATGATCATAGTAAGGGGTTTTCTGTATAGTTTCCCGTGATATTTCTGATGAAAAATAGGTCTGTTTACAGTGTTTTAAAATACAATTTAAGACATATATTATGAATATGCGAACACCTTTATCCATTGACGTTTTTGAAAGTGATGCAATATGCATGTACCTGTAATGTTGATTAGCCCTGTTTCAATATACCTCTGTATTTGGTTGTTTTTAAATATCGCAACATATTAAATTTGTGGGGAAATGAAGTTCAAACTCAGCGCAATTGAATTGTTAATTGAAAAACGAAATAACGTTTTTGTGTCAATTTGTACCTACTTCTTTCGCCTGCGTTTATAGAGACGCTTTAGAGTCCGTGGGTAGATCTCTAGAACGCTCCCTGAGAGGGGAAAAAACCACAAGTCCCGGTCACAATTTACTTGTTAAATTGAAATTTAACAACGATTTTCAAAATGTTCAGCGAAAGCCATTTGAAGCAAAGGATATGAAATAATTAACCTGCAGCTGAATGGTTATGCGATTTGTATGTTGCCTGCAGACAAGTAATTCTTAATTATTTTGTTATCATTCAGAAATCGTACACACTTGGTACGTGCGTTTTATTTATTTCTATTTCAGTTCGTTTCAGTATATGTTAAATTATTATGAGGAATGAGAAATGTGTATCGAAAATTAAAATGAAAATACCATTTTGCTTTATATGTCGAAAAAAAACAGGCTTACTTGACATAGCACACCTTGAATGTAACACGAATGTGGTATTTTATTTGTTTATTGAAACAACACGCACACGAATATGTTATTGAACGTATTTATAGACAATCATGGACGGCACTGTTTTACATGTACAGAAAAAATATAAGTTATAGTAAACAAACGAATGATATAAATCAAACTAAAATTATTATATACAAATATTTGTCAACATTAACATGTATAGCTATCATACTTATATCAACGTGAAATGATATTATCGTATATTGTTAACATCAAATGGAAAATCAGTCACACTTAAACTTAAAAATTGTATACAAAATGCATATTACAATACTATTGCATCACCTTTTAAGGAAGGAACAAAGAAAAGTAATTGCAAAATAAAGTCATTATAGTACTCACATTAACATGTTTGTACATATAACCATGATATGACATTTACTGCTATTTATGTTTACTTCTTTTGATATTTTACTTTGATTTACATTTACAAACAGTGACGTGAGATGCATCAAAACTATATTACAAATTAATTCGCAATTTGAAAGTGCTACCTCGTAAGGCTAATGAGAAAATAATGAGGAATAATTCCTTTGTGAATATTCAATAGTTCATTACATAGCATTAATGAAAATGACACTTCAAAATAATTATGCCGATACGTATACACTGCTATCAATACTTATAATACACGGTATCATACAATCACTAAGTAATTCATTTGTGGAAATCAATGAAAAGCTCTATGTGTGTTATACTTGAAAACTAATCATGAATATCATATTGTATTGTATTGTATTGTTTATTTTTATTTTTTATTGTCACGTATGTGTCAATAATATCTCATATATTTTACAACGTTCGAATATCACACATTTTGAACAGAATGTATTCATTGAGCCGATACACAATCACTGTTTCGCACTTTACACAAAATGATACTCCATCAACATATAACAGTTTCATTCTCATTGCCGTTGAATTGAAGCATAGGTATGCTTTGCGAGTCCAGCTCAGATTCATAGAGTTCGTCTGCCTCCACATCGTCTGCTACAGTGTTCATCGTTTCGCTTCTACAAATGATGGAACTGGAACAAAGTTGTTAAGGTACATAGTTGCGTATCAATCCATGTTAATTGAAGTACAAATACACACTTAGACGACTTTTATTAACAAAACCGAAACACAATAAGTTATTCGTATCCTTTTGCCAAAATATAAAACCTCCGATTTGTGTATTGTAATAAACTGTATATTGTGTATTTATTAAATGCTTGTAAAAGTCATTGTTTTTTAAATGAAAATATTAACAGCTGCACGTCGTCATAACTTTTTCTGGAGTCAATACTCAAACCGCATTTACAACTTTATTTAATGCGCCCCCGTCGAGAACAACAAATCATCGCTTTCCAGAGGTGCCCATTCTTTGATGACGTATAAAACAATACAACATAAAGCGACGAAATGATAATATGCTTCTGAGAAATATGCCTACGTACGAGAGTTCCCTTTGCATATGTTTGATCTTCAGCAACGCCATGTCCAGCTGGTGCCTCGCCTGCCAAATGTTCATCTCACAGATCGGTTCCTTGCACTTGTGCTTCCTTTTAATGTCTATAGCCTCGAGCACCGACTGCTCGAACGTTAACGACTTACCCATACTCTGAAATTAACACATGATTATTAACCAAGTATCCGCCAACCTATACTCTGAAACACATGTTTTTACAATCAATGTTTTGGTTCTTGTTTTCATGTATTGACTGTTTCCTATTTGACCGAACGCGTTTGAAAATCTATATGTTTAAGCTCTGTTCTGCCAAGAAAACAAACCCACTGCCGGCCAATCGCTTGAAACATACTAATAGTATATACATATTCTTTCATAGTGTAATGTCTCTATAAACTATTTATAAACCGCGCGCATAACGTAGTATAATTGTTATGCTTATTAATAGCACAAATATCGACATACTATTATTAGTGCTGGGTAACATTATCCGCCCGTTTCCCCTCTTTAAGTCTGTTTTAGTTTAATAAAGTAAAATATAAACAAGTTTGTATATAAACCATGAGCAAGCATAAAATCGTTGAATAGATATATAATAAAATATTTACACCTATCATAAATTTGTCTGCTAAATAACAATTTATAATTTTTCAATAATTCCATAGATTGTATTTGAATCATGTAGACAGCACCTATAAGTAGACGACGGGCATGATTTGGTGAGGTTTTCGTTTGTTTATATCATTGAGGTACTCTATTATAGGGTTAGGGCTGAATTACAGTTTAGGTAATAAAAATACCCCAAAACGTTAACTCCCATCAGTATATTTGCCGTATAAATATAAGTAACTTTGAAGATATCCTATGCTTAATAACTTAAAACAAAAATTAAGTTGTGTTCTTTGTAAAATATATTATACTGAGAAGTTCATGTTGAAGCAAATTAATATTGTTTATCTCTTATATCAGGAAGTTCTTTCATTTATAACAGTTAAACAACATTTATTAGGGTTAATATCAATTACAATGTACCCATTAACTCATTATTACCACAATAAAGTTAAAGTTCAAAGTTACTCTTACGAACTCCGGATTCCGTTAAAAACCCCATTACTTTTAACCAATTTCGTAATGATGCTGGTTATACATATATCCGTCGGTTGAGTGTGGATTTAAAAACGCGTTGATCGTTTTTATTTAGTAAACCCGTCGATCAAATGGAAGCGTCATTATTTGATTTTTTTTTCTGATGTAAAAACTGTTGCACTTACAAGGAATTTAAATGCTTAAATAATATTGCAAAAACAAAACAGGATTCCCTCAAGCATGTTCATTAAAGAAACAAACTTATCTTTATAATTATTTATATTCGTAAACGTGTAAGTTCCATTATCAAATCTAATAATTAGTTTTTAACATTCTTTAGGCATTTCATATGTGGCGACACATTGCTGCGCATTAACTTCAAACGTGTATGCCAAGTTGTATACTATTATATCCAGTAGTAAGCAATATGTTTAGTAACATTTACCGAACCTCTCAAGGAACAGAGGAGAAAGGTCAAAATTATATACCTATGTTTATAACAAGTACGATGTTGATATCTTACGTAACTTTCTGGATAGAGTTATAGTAAGTGCAATTCTGTTTGTAATAACAAATAGATCGCTCTTTGGTGAAAACTAAAAGAACGTGCATACTCCTCACTATGCCGTTATATCAATTGTCATCACAAAGACACACAGACGGACGGACGTATGGCTAATGTGAAATCCCGGCGAGGACTAATCAATTCAAGAACCATTGCATGCATCGCAAATACTTTTTTGACTCTCTGGCGAAAGTATATCATATAACTCTATTATATCTGGCTATTCTTATTTAAACAGTGTAGTTGTCTATCTAAACGATGCTACACTATATTACACTAATACACGTTAACCGCAGTATTACCATAAACAGAAGCCCCGCAAATCAGAGGATAACAAAGTCTCATAATCAAACTTATATCCAGAAGTCGTGCTTAAATATACTCAGGCTATATTAACTGTTTTTTAATCAAGTTTCTTATTACTATTTATGATTGACTTGATTTTCTGAAACAATTGGTTATTCGTAAAATATGTATAAACGTATTACAAGGAAGCTAAACTGCATATTGAAAGTTATGTGCCACGTGGCATACCCAAGTTTCTGCTGATTATTTTCAAACCAGATTAACTTGGTTTACTAGAAAGTCGTATATTATACGTGTATGATAAGATTTCACTACAACACCGAGACACGAAGTAGTTATTCTCACCGGTGTTTATAAAAGGTGCTATTTGGAAGATTTCAACTATATTATAGCTGCATAGTGATGTGACGAAAAACGTTGTATTGTGAAAAAACTTTAAAAAATGATCGTTTTAATCTGAAACCTATCAACATGCGAATGATAACAGTAACTTCACATATTTACTGGATAAAACATACACATTTACATATTGACAACTCTGAAAAGGATTGTCAAAGAGACAATTGCAATTATTACTATAGACAGACACAAAATGGATGTGTACTTACAAGGCTAACTAATGCGCAGCATCCACACTTGTCATATTTCTTCAAACACTTTCGGCCCGATTTAAAGTATAGATGCTCTAAAATCAATAGTATCAACCCCAACAATACTCCAGCAGCTAACAGTATAAATGCACTAATAAAGTTGAGAATTCCAATTTTGTTACTGTTCTTTTTGTCTTTTTTGTCTTTCTTTGCGTGACAGGCACCGGAGAGCCAAAATGCCTGCATTCGCTCAATATCACCTGTAAATGTACAAGAACGTAGAATCGTTAATTAGCAGGATACATATGTTTGTTTTGGAACAACACACCTTTGTATTCAGTATAATAAGAGAAAAAACACTCCGACAAACATGAACAAAACATCTAAATCGTTCCACTGGATTTTAAAATTTCAATATTCACAATGATAGTAATACAAAATTCATGTTGGTATTCAATTATGCCTGTCCAATAAATCACACTTCATGAAAAGATGGAATACATATTTTAACATAGTATTGCAATTATGATTACGAATTGAAACCATAATTGTCGGACGTGCATCATACATTACCTGAATGTTGCATATTTAGAAGGATCTCATTGACCTCCCCACGAAGGGGTGAACCTCTCTGCATGCCAATGCCGTAGCCGGACATGGCATACCAGCGGCCAACTGTCAGCAAGGAACATCCGGGGTCTCTACCCGCCATGTATTCCAAAACATTGGCATCGTAAATGAAAGCGTGTATGGTACTGAAAACATAAAATGAACTACGCAAAACGTCATTTATGTCCTTTTTTAGTGATAATAATAAATAGTGAAGCGACCTACCAAACCAAGAGTCTTAATCGGTTTCATTGGTAAGAAGAAATCCATTTTACTTTTCAATTGTCTTGGTATGCTACAAACGGTTAAGAGCGAACAAATATGGACTGTTCCTTGTCTGTTTCCACATGTATATGGTGGCATTCGATGGCATAAAGCGATAGCTATAAAGTGCGCAAGCGATAGCTTTGACTTACACACACTACAGCTATGACTTACACACACTAGAGCTATCACGAGTACACGGAATAGCTTGCGCGTGCGCAGACATTAATTGACAGAGTAAACTTGTCGAACTGTCTGCCATTTTCTTACTTGCGCACTAAACATATTGATCCATTTTTGATAATGGCATTGTTTTTATTGACACAGAACAAGTTAAATTTCGTTCTCATTGTTTATTTTTTTAATGTGCACATCGTAGCTGGCACTTTTTAATGTGCACATCGTAGCTGGCACATGCGTACGTAATAGAAACCGCTAAATAAAGTATTTCCTATGAACCATTGATACTTAAGCGCGTATATGATGGTTTAGAAGCATTACAGTACCTAAGTACCCGAAATATACCCGTATTATCTACACACATCTGATGAACAAATGTGAAATTAATTCTTAACTATAAAACAATAGTTATTGTCAACTTCTGTAACTCTAATTCGTATTACTTATTTTTTAGGTTCTTTTCCGCCGTATCCACGTCAGGCTGACTGTATTTGGACATGTATTTGTGCATTCGAGCGTATGTTTGTTCCAAATTCATGTCAGTACTGCTGTGCCGTATGGTGGCGAATTTGAAATGTGGCGTCAATTTAGTGGGATGCGTAAGCTGTAATTAAAGAAATTCGAGTTTAGCTTTTATATAAAACATTTTTTGATCTAAAATGTATAAAAAAAAGTTCACATATTAGTGGAATGCACTAGACGAACGACGAACTATTTTTGTATATTAAGAATATTTTTGTAATAAAAAATCTCGTATAAAGCCTGTTAAAATGTTAACAACGTATTTCTATCACTATCATAGAAAAATAAATAAAATTATGACTTGTTGTGTATTGACATATGTCTATATATAATGATTTATAGTTTGGTAATTAATTTGGCAGTTATTTCATTTAAGTGAATATATTATCGTAAGTGAATGCAAATATTTAACATGGCGAGATACAGAAACGGGATAATTAACTAACATGGGGACTAAACGGAAAATCACTATTTACCCGCCAGTCTTCAATTCCAGACAAATTGTAATACTCATCAATGGTTATCATGAAAGCAGCTAAATTAGCCGTGTAACTGGCAAGAAAGACCAGTGCAAACAACGCCCAGACGTTAGCCAGAAAACGACTGGATACTCCACGTGGCACATCGATCGAGACCGAGGCTCCGAATAACATAGCCCATATCAGCCAGAATGAGCGGAACAGAGAAAAACGATGTTCTGAAATATCCATCACGTTGACGTAACATGAAGGCATCATTATTGACAATTCCATACCGATTATCGCTTGTTGGTGCATACTTATGTTACAAATATTTTAAAAAACCATGGCCAGCGCTGACATCATCACACGATTTGTGATTTATTTTGAGTAATAAATGATTACAAAGTTAATTTTCAAAATACTCGTCGATTAAGTGCCTTAACAATTAAACATTATATTACTTATATCGTTAATGGATATTATAAGATGATACAGGGATAAGATAAAAATAAAGGAACATTAACGAAGACAAGGGAGAGTTAAGGCAAAGCGTGTATTACCTACTGTTGACGTAATTCCCTGGTCAAGTCCGGAAGGGCTCCACCATTCAAATATAAAAATTGAAGCACCGGTAGCATGGACGCTGAATATCAATATTAAAATCCACGAATATATGTCATACGGCTCTGAAATACATAGTTCATATTTCAGTGTATTGCGTGAGCGTATAATTAGAAACAACTCAATGTAACAGAGATGGATTTAAATCCAATAAATTTATCTAATAATTGGTGTGTTATAAACTGAATAAATAAATAAATAAATGCATAGATAGCATATCAAATCTAAAACAACTGGCGTATTTATCAAAGTACTATTTTAAGTTAACAACAAGTATATATGATCACAGTCGTGCTTAATATGCTGCATTAGAATAGGACATAATTAACATTAAAACAAACTGACACTATTTTGAGTTATTATTGAATTCTTATTTATTGTAACATTTTTACCGCAAATACTATTTGAAGCCGGTTATTATACAAAAAATATCATAACTCATTTAATAATAATTATAGACATTTTAAAAGATGAACACTTACCAAGAAAAGCATAAGGTGAAATAGCGCCTTTTCTAATGGACACCATGATGGTTATACCGGATTCCAGAAATGGAGAGGAAAGATCGATGGCAGAGTTCCTCACTTTGTTTATTACATATGCTGTCAAAATCATATCCGCGTTTCCGTCTAAAATCTCCTTTACTAATCCGTTCCAAGTGTCATTCTCCTGAATAACCACAATTATTGTCTACTCAAGAGTTGTGCATCGTAATTAAAAGCATTTTGGTCTGATAAGACAATAGGTGCTTTATATGTTGTCAAGATTTATGTGTACGAGATTTGCTTTATAATTCTAATAACCTAATAACGTGATTGATGAAAATGGAATATGGATCATTTTCATAAACACGTGATTTGTATATTTCCGTTCATATTCTCTAGTTGTTTTAACAAATGGATACGACCCTTGCTCTCGAAAAACCGGGCTTAATGCAAGTGCGCTATGTAACTCCGCATAAACTAGATTTTCGCTGAGAAGAAACTTCATTCATCGAAACATTCCATAACAGCGCAAAGTGTCTCCCTAAACTAGTATGTTCGAACTGCACAGGCTGATCTAGGTCGACACTTAACGCACATGCATTAAGCCCGGTTTTCGCAGAGCGCGGCTGATTATTATTTATTTCTTAACTAGTCTTTGACCTGTACACAACAGTCACTGACATCTTTTTCAAACAAAATTTACATGAATCGCAATTGAACATTGTCAAACATGCTTTGCCTCTAAGGAAGCTCCAGCTCAATGTCATTCATTATTTGATATTTCACAAATATAGATGAACAGCATACACGTATGCCAACAATTATTTAAATAAGAAACCCTTTTAGTATGTAGCGTAATGGATCCAGTTCATGCTGTATTTTCAACCATGCTTGTATCAATCGTCATAGAGTATGGCTTGTCAGTTTTTGTGTATCAAAGTGAATAGCTACATACACAATAAACGGATTCGACATACGGACGGGTCTTTTATGTGCATATGGGAATATTTAAAAAAATGATTGATGTCTTCTGGAACATGACCGGGTGCAAGGACAAATTATTGCAAATTATCTAAAAATCCTGGATATAGCCTTACGTCTGGTATTCCCCACTGGCCATCTGGCACTTCGTAGATAACATAATCAAAGTTCATTCGATCCGCAAGGACTTGGAGAATTTCAATACAGAATCCCGTGCAGCAGTGATCCACCGTACCGTTCTCGTTTGTAATGTTAGTGCTGTAAAATGGTATTGAATCGAACTACTTTAGGATATATCCGAACTTCCGTATTATACAAATAGTTATATTTATATAGTGAACCAATCGTTTTTGTCTTCAAATACTTTGCAGTTTTTATTGTTTACAACTTCTTATAACTAAATTTGCAACTGAGATAGTACTACGATATAAAACTACGCGCACACTACACCATACTATATAGTACATGCAATTGGAAGCGAACGTTCAAGTCTATGTACAATACAAGGATACAAATTACCTTTCGGACGTATTGGCATTAACCACGCAAGGCACAGAATGATGTCCACATTTACCAGTGACTGGATCAGGGGCAATGAACATGACGAAGGGCTTTTCTTCTTTTGTAACAATTCGGAAGAATCGTTTTTCCGGTCTTCCTATTGGTGGTGTGGCTTGAAGTCCCGGCCAGACTATTTCGTTGGTTTCTATTGCAAGAACAGTCTCTCTGTTTTCTACTTTAGGATATATACGACCTACCTGATTATAAAACATAGTTTATACTAGTTACATAAACATTAAACAAGTCCAATAAATACACCTATAGACAGAAACGATGTCACAAAATTTATGCTTTCACAAAAGTAAGCATTATTTATAGCAACATTTCAAATAAGTTTACTCTAAGCAACCTTTCATAAATTTTAATCACAAAGTCACCATATTTGGTCGTGAGAAAATCTTAAGCGCCAGAACTCCCGTTATTTACCATATCCCACTGGCGACGGGAATGACGATTTGTTCCGATTTCCTTCTGCTGTCGAACATTTACCAGAAACAGCTCCTCGTTTGCCACTACGCCATACTCAGTAAAGCTAACTGGATAGCGTGTCTCAATCTCCTTCCCTCGAGAGCGTCCTCCAGACGGTTTTAATTCCGAAGAGGGTCGTAAATCGATACCCTTTAAGGCTCTGAAAAACAGCCGATATTCACAATATTAAATAAAATGTGCAACACAAATGTGTTCTTCCTCGCTGAATGGATAACACGTGTTATAACTTTAAATTTAGTATTTCGACATTAAGTTATATTAAATGATGAGTTGAATATGCCAAACGATAGACTGTAAACTCGCTAGTACATCAATTTGATTTGATGCAGTTGTTACGACGGTTGTTATAGTTTGAGGAAAATATTTTATGTTAACTATCATTTAAAGGCATCTCACACAGAGTATCACTTACTTGTATAACTTTATTCCAGTTTTCCAACGAGTAAAGTTTTGTGGCAGAGAACCACAGTCAAAATATGGATATAGTGTTGCATCAACGGGCATCTTGCGAACGGCTTCCGCAACCAAACGTGATGATATTACTATAGCCTCTGCGACTTTTTCTATTGACCTGTTCTGACTTAGACCTGGGATCCATGCAGTGGATGTGATGATATTATAATTGATCCGAAATTATAAAATTGACATTTGAGGCATATAAACAACAATAGCACTGTACGTGTCATTGTTTAAACAGGACGCAAAATAGTCATATAAATGAATTGTTATGTGAATGTAAATTGAAGTTTATCACTAATTCTTTACCAACGATGTATTTGCCCGTATTTAAGATGTTATTAAGTATGACACGAATATTTTGCGTATATCAGTCGTGTAAATAATTAACCATTAAACAACTTCAATTTCATAACGCTATGCTTAGTCCTGAATATAAAGTATTTTGAGTAAATGAATGTTCGTACCAAGGATACCTGCTGGTAAAGTGCCTGCAGCTGTTGTCACTGAAAGGTCGCCGACCGTTGAGGCCGTTAACACCCAAGCATACTTCTGACCCACAAGTCCCATTTTTTGAGCCACCTCAATAATATCCATTGCATGCTCCTTGCTGAAATATAATGTTTTTTCTTTATTCATGACGTGAATAATCATGCATTACACAAAATGGCCCACAATTAACGTTGAAACAAAATCCGTACAAATGAAAGAGTATAAGCGATTATAAATGTATCCGGTTAAAGCCCCATTAACACTCAAAATCAACGAATATTTCGTAAAATATTTCGTTTAATAAAGTTTACCCATAAACAATCAGTGTTCCTTATGGCAATAGCCAAAATGTGAACGCTAGATGTGGTCTGGTAACATAGATTTAACATGATACAAAATGGTCTTTTTTATTTTGTTGTGGTACAATATATTCCATTTTAATTGCCCGCAACGACATCTATTCATAGGACACACGAGTACACCATGGACAAAAAAAATGTTCACAATTGTGGCTGAATAAAATACTCGTGCTTGCGTGAGGTCTACCTGGCAAATAACTTACACATAATACATATTTCTCTATATCTCTTGGTAATAGCAGTTATCTGACGGAACTATTAAAACACACAATGTATTGGCAACCAAGGAATGAACATATGATTGTATGTCAGTTTTTCGTCACGATGTCAAGAATATAACACTATATTTGCAACTTATTAGTCATTTAATAGCCTATCCTTTATGAAGGAAACTGCTCCTGTCAATTCGAGTTATCCCATTTGTTGGTAAATTACAACATAATTATCGGGTTTGTGTATCGTGCTTGCCTTTATAGGATAACTTTGATTATGTAGGTTGTATGCAAATTCCATTTAACTATATACCTTGTCGCTCTTTAGATGTTTCAAATGTGTTTGAAGTATATTTAATGGTCGATGTAGTCAAACCATAACTACTAAATGTAAAATTGACACGACAATCGCATATGTTCACAGACAATAACAAAAGCAACCCTAATCGTATTTTGAAAAGAAGACTAAAGTGACATGAACATTCCTTTTATGTAATACAATGCTGTACACACAGCATCAATGGAAGAGCCACTAACTGAACAAGTTAAAGTGCAATACACATCAAAGACGGCTAATGGATATTTGTCGTCAAACACTAAAACGCACTTAAAACAATGTTTTCCTAAACTTATTGCCCATTATAAGTTATTATCAGAGGTAAAAGCAATCAATTCGAAAATCGCAAAATGAACACATCAGTCCTTCTGATTGAGATATTACATAAGAAACCGAATATCGAAGTTTTTATTTTATATTCATTCTGTAGTTTGTCAAAACATAACATTTCTGAAGGAAGCGATTCAAATCGGGATCGGTTTTCAAAATTGATTATCTTTTGTGTTTCAATAACTCAGTAAGCTTTTGATACACATTATTTTTAATTACAAACATGTGTGACACCATCTTTATAACTGGAAAAAATAAGACGAGTACCTGCATATCATTTATGTATAAACTACGTTATATAACGCACCACGGTTTACCTCGCATGGAGTAGCACAATACGGCTTTTAACTCGTATCAGTTCCCGCAGTTCTTTCCTCATCTGATCCTTTTCCCAGTCCTCGAAGTAGTCTCCCCTGGCCTCGGACAGCACCACAGTGGCAATCTTAACATACCTGATATGTATGGAACATCCTCTAGTAAATAAACTCTTATTATAACCCATTGCATGAGTATGCTAGCATAAGATTACGACCGAAACGGAAGATGCATTTACTTATTTCTGCAATAAAATAATAACCTTAACAATCAAGACAAAAACACAATGGTTATTGCTAAGATTTGCCTAATTTAATAAAAAAAGACAAGGTATTTTCATCGGTTTCTAAATACCAGTGCACGCTTGACAATCTGCAAATTTATGCATTTCAAATATAAACATATTCTTATTTCACCGTTTAAAATATTAAAATCGTGTTAAAACATTTTTATACAACATTTGTATCATGTGTAAGTATATTTACATAATTATGCACACAATCATTTCAACAAAGAATTAATACAATTTAATATATAAACGATATTATGATAACGATACTATAATATACCCAACCAATCATACTTTTCTTTTTGTAAATATCCTTGAATGATTCTCGTGTCCTTCACCATAATATCCATACAGTCTATGAAGTCCTGCCCCATATCCTTAGTGGTCACTATAGTGAACTCGGTCCAGTTGTATCTCTCCATGATAAGCACCATGGCTTTACACTCGTGGTATATAGTGGAAGATAGTTGAAGAATCATGTTATCGTCATCTGCCTGAACAATAAATAAGAAAATAAACGTTTTGGAAGTTTAAACTCTTGTCAAACCATTTGCAATACAGAACGTTGTATGTTTCGATGAAGTATATGTTGAGAAAACGAATGTGCCTTTTCATCTACACGTTGGCTATACAACATATGTCATATATCATATGAAGGTGTTATTTAACATGTGTATTACTTTTGTGAAAGATATCATATAATTACATGCATTAGATAGCTAACATTACATGAATTAGATAGCTAACCTTAGATGTGTTGCGTATGTTATTTGGTTCATTTCTGATTGCATAACAAATTTGTGATATTGTTCATAATTATATATGTATTTGTTTGCAATTTCGAAATAAAATGTGTTGAAAACTCAAAAAAGTATTATTATTATTTATTATTTTTTATTATTTCAGGTGCGCTAAAACACGCGTTTCTTGAGCAAAATATCCATAAGGCCGTGGAGATCATATGTATGCAATGTGTATGTAGAATTTGTTTATATTAGATAGTAAGTAAGAAAACGTGTTTTGGTTAACGTTTATTTATTAAAATCACAAGACAGGCAAAGATTATAACGACGCTGTTTATACGTTTACAATATTTGAGTATTGGGCGTCTAATTTATGACAGAAACTCACTGGACCACATTTTGCGTTATTTGAAATCAAATTGTCACACTTAGCCGCGATGCAAAAGACCATCACATTTTATATCTTAGCAATAAACTCAAGTCATTATTTTTTAAATGAAAAGACTGACAAAAAATGTGCCTAATTTTATTTCACATATAGAACATTTAACAATACCACCCTTACGTGACGACAGAACTGATGATATTGTTACAGATGATACTGACACGGCAAACATACTGAATGCGTATTTCGCTATTCAGTCAGATATTGACCGTCATACAACTCCAATATAGACGTACCAGAAAGCAATAACTCTTGTGAATATATCATTCAGTCTATTTCCATAATGCCCGACGAAATATTTGACGTCTTTAAAAACATTAATTGGGTACAGCGTATGGCCCTGATGGGATTGACAATCGAATCGTGAATCTACGCAACAGTTAAAAATCTCAATTTGCAATCTCTTAAATGCAAGTTTGACTCAAAGTAAAATGCCAGACGCTTGGACAATTTCAAATGTGTGTGCAGTATTTAGACGGGGCAACCCGTTATTAGCTTCTAACTACCACCAATATCTCTCCTTAACACTCTTGAAAAGGTTTTCGAAAGGATGCTTTATAAACATATCTTCGAAGTAACTCATTTTTCACACAATATAAGTCTGGCTGTATCAAGCCGTGATTCAACTAACTTATATTAATGACACATTTTGAAAAGCCCTCACTCGAGGTGAGAGTCGTTTTCTTTGACATAAGTAAGGCCTTCGATACAGTCTGGCATACAGGACTACTATATAAGCTCCACTATGTTGGTATCAGAGGCAACTTACTGAATTAGATAAGTAACTACCTATCAAATAGAAAACAGAAAGTTGTACTTCAAGGCGCCGAATTGCCTTTTGCTAATATATCGGCCATAGTCCCCCAAGGTTTTATTTTCGGTCCCTTGATGATCCTAATTTACATAAATGACATTGTTTCAAATATACTTTCGCGTGTTAACATCTTCCCAGATGGTAAATTCTCTTGTTGAAACAGCGGCTCTTATGCAAGCTGATATTGAACAACTCAATTACTGGGCTGAACAGTGGTTTGTCAAATTTAATCAAGCAAATTCAGAGTCGTTATAAGTTCTCCAAAAACTAACTAGACTAAATAGACCAAACCATTCAACTTTGAGTATGCAACACAAACCCATTCCAGAAGTCAAAGTCCATAAATATGTC
>VMBQ01000497.1:136343-256129 GCA_007657795.1 Dreissena rostriformis | reverse complement strand
TATATATTACTACAGCAACACATTACTAAGATTGTGTAGTATATTCGTATCTTTTTTTAAATCGATGAGGAGTTATTTAGAAATCTCGCTCATTGCGCATTGATGTTCGTTAAAGCCGGCCGAGTTGAGATTTCTCACAACAATTTGGTTTTCTCAACTGACCAGAATTGATCAGTATTCGCCAGATACATTTTAAAGCTTAACTCTTCCATACTGATTTTCGCAAAAATTGTGCCAAAAAATGCCAAAAGCATAACAAATACGAAACCTAATCATGCACATAACGGAATCCTCAAGACTATTATTAACCTGTGACGTATGCATGCTTTGGGTCACATGAGCGCCAATTTCACGTGATTTCCACTTCCGCGCTTTTCAAAACAAAGAAGAACTACTAAATAACATGGTTTCTCCATGACAAATGGCGTTGTAAACAATGATTGAATTGTCAAGTGGTTTTACATTAGTCCGCGCGTGTTTTAATTTAATTTATTTCTGTCCCTGGACAGAAATTGAAAAGCCCTATCGATGTACTGAATTTTAGGCATTTCTTGAGCGATTTTGACCAAATTTTTTGCACATCTGACATAAATACCATCACATTTTGATTCATAATCACTTTTTTTGTGACACATAACATAAATGGGAAAATATAACAACATCAAATCGGCCGGCTTTAAAATTTATGATGTTTTTTATGATAAGGTTCAGATGATAACGAGCGAATTAGAATATAAAGATCCCTTGTCATAATATAGGCAAATAAGTCTCAGAACATCCCAACTTTGGGCTTTCATCTCTGACCAAACCTATCAAAGCGTCATGTGAGAATCACTTTATGTATGGTGTGATCATTGCATATATGCTCGAACAAACTATGCCACCTTAACGCTTCATATAATCATAAGTTTGGAAAATTGCAATTGCGATTTCTTTCACTTCAATTTAACGAAAGTCGTGTTGTGCAATAGTATGTCACTTACTTTGATAAGCTGATCCTGCTACTTGAGTTCATTATTCTTATATCCCATTTATATGACTATACATGTTATCAGTTATTAGAGAATAGGTTAGTTTATGAAATAGATAGGTCGAAAACCTAAACAACGAGACTTGTTTATTCGATACGTGTTTATATTATATTTTAACATCGTTTTATCGATTATTTTATTCTTTGATTGAAAAATGAAACAAATGAAATGGCTGAAAAAAAGATAAACATTAAATGACATCATTAACATATTCTTGTATGATCATATTATTATGATATTGAGTATTGGCTGGTTTAAACATGGTGGAAATAAACGTTTGTTGGCAATAATACAACAGTCATACTAAAAAAAAGCATCTCATTCGTTCGTAAACCTCTTCGTGCGTAGATACTGCCAATATGTTAAATAAAACACATTTCTGGTACAAAAGCAAATGTATATAATTATTATGTATACACAAATTCTTGTGAATATTTGACAACAATATCTACTGACAAATACATTTTAATAAACACAACAACAACCAAACGTTTACAATATCTTGGTCAGCTTAAGATATGATTAGCATGGTATCAATTGCATTTATTATTGCCAAATAAAGGCATCACGAAAAAACATAAACTTATTTTATTTAAAGGACATTCATATACTTTGGTCAAGTGCAATGAGCTATAATTTAATACTCACAACGTGTGTATCCCCAATGGCGATAATATTGCTTCGCAGAAAGAAAATACTCCCTCGTGTTGTCTGACGTTGATTAGAATGAAGAAATGTTCTCTTGTACATTCCTAAATACAATCTCAAGTGATTATAAGTGTGTGCATGTCTAAGGCAAATAAATAACCCGTCTTTTTGTAATGTTTGCCAATAACAAAGACGACACGGCGGTTGTTTATTTTCCTGTGTCTACATCAAGTTTCCAATATATGTGCACATCAATTTCAATTGAATGTATGTTGTATGCATTAAATTAGTAAATATCACGCCATACATTCTAAAGGATCTTACATATATGCAAGAAGTTTTTTTTTATTAGCTTAACGTTTTATGCGCTGTGTTGACAAATTGTGTTTTCAACTTTATGCCACGAGAATTATTTTTTATTAACGATTACCTTCTAACATGCCTTCTCAGTGCATGCAACTGTTTGCGTTTACTTCAACACTATCTTAATTTGCAATTTACGAATAATTGTTTGATATTGTTCAAAATATACAGACGTTACGGTGCAAATAAATAGTATTTTTTAAATGTAAATGCGCCATCTCGACTAAATAAACAGAAAATAATAAAATTACAGTACATACATCATTACGTTAACAAATCTCATATTTATTACACAAAATTAGAAGAGCACTCTTCGTGTTGAAGCATGTTAAAGAATATGAAGAAAAAAAACAACAACTCCCGATTATGATTGACACATTTTAGCGATTGAGGACAGAAATTGCCTAAACGGCGTGATTATTTTGACGTTGTAGTTTAAGACAACAAATAATATACGACGTCTGATACGTAAAAGGACGCGGAAGACTCTAGTTCAATGCAACCGGAAGATTCTGGATTCGATCATAATGTTTCTTGTGAACTGTTTTTACTCTTGATACATGCATGTTAGCTATAAGTTATGTTGATAATTGTTTAATGAATCCAAATATTATATTTTTGGTTTATCATTGAATGTTCGTGAGTTTGTGATCTATTTTATAGAGACATATTTTCATTTTATTCAAACAAATTGAATATTGCTGACGTTAATGAAGGCGTTATACAAAGTTGTCACACAGTCGAAAATAATATTTATTTATAAGCTCGGTAAAAACTGTGTCTCCAAACAAAATTGCATATTTTGGAATGTGTTTTTCCAAAAAGTATTAAGACAATTTAACAAGCTGTGTTACTTACCGTGAGTCGTCAAAAATTATTTATTAGCCTATATTCTGGATAACTGATAACGTTTGACTATCGATAGATAAACTAAAACATTCACATAAAAGGGAGGGGGGAATATATTTCTGTGGTTTTATTGCTGGCTCGGCAATCCGATATTTGCTTAATGATATGGTTATATCTTTGAATCGGATTATTTCAAATAAAAAATAGAAGAGAATCAAAGTCGTAGAATATATGTTATTGTGCCAATACTATGATCGTCTCCGTCTTTTTTAACAGCAAACGGAAGAAAATTGTTTGCGTGATTAAACAAATGTCGATGGGTATACAATTTTTTTGTCGTATACTAAAACGAAAAATACATTTATGTCATTACAGGCGAGTTTAAAGGGACTTGTTCACACTTATTTTGGCATATTTGGAAGTTTGTCAGTAAATGCTCTAAATTGATTTATATAAACATTAGAACTAACGAGCTCCAATATAAAAACAATAATAAAAGTAAAAAACAAAAATAAAAGAGCAAACAAGTTAACCACACCAGGGCTCGAACCACTGACCCATGGAGTAAAAGCCAAGCGCCGCTACCACTCAGCCATCCGTCTACACGTGTGTGTGTGTGTAATTCAGAATTTATATTCGGGTCGTCCTTGAAACTTTACGACTACATTATATGCGGACCTTACCATCCGTCTTCACATGGGTTGCCATTTATTTTATACTTTGTGTAACCATCCACGTGTTGTTACAAAATGTAACGATAACACAAGAAATCGAAATTTGTAAATCGTTTCGCGTCTGAGACGCTTTATAATTTTATCAATTTCTAACGATGATTTTTCGTAAACGAAAGTGTGTATTCAGTATAAGTCTGTGACATAAGTGTTATTTCGCAAACTGATGTACATCGTTCGTTTATTTCTTGAATCTGTGACAAAAAGTTGAAAAATTATCATTTTGATAAACTGTTAACAAGTCCCTTTAATACACATCACAGTTTTCGACAATGTATATAGTAATGGAAAATAACACATATTTCGAATAAATGGTTATTTCTTTATGATAACAGATTGACATCGGACGAGGGCACTATTGGCATTGAAAGGCCAAGGCTGGTCGATACTTGTCTATGTCATAACAATATAACGATAATAAATACGAAATGCATCAATACGAATAAAACTTATTTACATTAAAAACAATTATGATTAAACGATTAACTTTATATTGACTATCAATTTCACAGAGTAACGAATACAAACGCAGTCTTTTTCAGACATACTGTAAATTAGAGAATCCTCCCAGAATGATTCATTGTCACAATGAATAACAAGAAGCCTTATAGCGCATCCCCACTTAGGGTATTTATTAAAGTTCAACAGATATTTCGTCTGTTGGGAATTTGTATGTGTACCAACATTGTTCGTCCTGTCTCTGTCGACCGTTTCAAATGTTGGCTATAAATCGATGCAACATAAATATAATGTATATTACATTATGTTATGGCGTCTGCTATTTGCTCGATAAAAGATACTTACTTACGCGGAATAGCAAGAATGCTCTTGATGCAAAATAAGCGTTTCTTGAGATTTTAATATTTGTATCAGATTTTAAAAGAATAAATGACTTCACTGTAATTTTGTAGCTTAACCAGGTTACTCACAAGTCTGAAAAACACGGGCATAACATTGAGAATAAAAGGAAATATATTGACAATATAAATATTGTTCGACCTAAAGAAACATAGAGATTTGGATATTAAAGTCCCGTAAGTATATTCGGTAAAATAGAGTGTTTTTTAAATTAACAAAAATTATTTGTATCATACAATAGTTTATTGGCCGATTTGTAAGTAACTGATATATATATATATACACGTTATTATGATATTTGTATTTCATTAATTTCAAGAAGAAATTTAGTCCTTTTACCAACTACGCTTTCAATTATGTACTCATCATATTTGCTTCATATTGTCCTTGCTACCTCATTTCTAGCATAGTTTAAACATACTAAGTGTATTGATTTTCTTTCAGTACATCATTAAGATGTCCCAATAAAGAACAGTTTTGCAACGAAATTGTGCTGAAATGTATAGCCCATTAAATAATTTCAGGTTCTGTTCCTGTGTGTTTAAACGCGTAATTGGTTGATTCTCAATACTACTTGTTTGCAATTACAGCAACGAATTGTATTTGTTTGAGGAATTTAATGGCAATCTCATGACAATTAAAAAACAAAGTGAGATCGATGACGATGTAAGGACAATATTTTACAATCTGTGAAACTACAAATTAAAAGAGTATGACATGGTATACAATTTCAAAGCATCTTTTGAGACAAATAACGTATACTACTTCACAGAACTCAGTGCAAGTTAACCATATTATACCATATGTAACATTTATAACTTACAATTAATCAATGATTGGTATAATTAAACGTAAAACGTACTAGTTATATGTTTAAAAATACTTACAATGAATTATTCTTTATTCAATTCAAGCCATATAAACAGTACATAGGAATATCGATACGTCACTTCATACAATAATATGGCTGATTATAAACAAACACATATTTAATTGATGTTTATCTCGAATGTTAAATACGCAACTGAATTTGGTTAATACGTTTTATCAATCACATATCGTAATTGTTTGTATTTAATTTCATTTAACGGGCGGATAGAAAAGATTGCGAGTTTCAGTTGGACACCGAGTCTCCGATATTGCGTTTAATAAATGAAACTGTCAGTTCTATCTTGATCAGTAATTTCACAAAAAAAAATGATTTGGAAATTATTCTCCTAAATTGGCCAATAATACATTTATGATGGCATGGTTTATGATCCATATGATTATCAAAACCATAGAGCGAATTATAAAAAGTGTTCTCGAAAGACATCAAACCATTCGAACCTTTTATGATTACTCTGTAATAATCATCAACTTGTATATAATTTGTTGGATGGAATTTATGTTAAAAAAGTATTGGAGTGAAATTTCCGGATTGTATTTTTGACACTACAAATGTTTCAGCGCAACATTATTATGACACTTGACAAAATGAAACAAATTAATAATATAATACCTCCAACGCGGATTGGTAATATGGATCCCAGCTAAGGACAGGGTAACCAAGGCGGCTGGCAATACTGGCGATGAATTGGGTCGCCCTTGACGTTTCTTGCTCGTAGTTAATGCTCATGACAACACTTGAATTCTTCTTAAAAACCTCCTGACAAAACGCGTCCACAATGTTGCTAGGATACGGGTTGTTCTTGTCAATGATAAAGATACTTGACGAGATAGTCCTGGCTACCGTTCTAGCACTTGACATGGCATTTATTATGTCATTCTGAACCGTAGTTCTTTCGGGAGATATAATACTAATATGTTCTTGCAAAGACAAACTTATCATGTATAGAATAAGAACTATAATGGCACTCTTCTCGTTCACAAAATGCATGTTTAGTTCAGTTGTATAAGCTAGTATTTTAATCCTAATGGCTGCTCGATGAGACGATATTCACTCCAATTACATATTATCCGAACCTTCTGATGTAGAATATTAAAAACTTGGTATTTGATCTAGCATAATAAGATTCATAGTATAAAAACACTTGTCTTGCTGTTTATCTATAAATGTTGTTTTTTTTATGGTAAATCTCTTGTCAACATTTTAATAAAATGTTGACAAAAAATATAATAATAAACGCGCATTACCACTTTTTCTCATGTATGTGTTACTTAGATATTATTGAATGTTATTTCAATGCATACACGTTGGCTGGTTATTGATTTCTGCACTTTCAAATACAATAATTGAGATGTTGTACAACGTGATAATATACATACCATCTTAGATTAATTGTTCAGACTATATCCAAATGGAACTTTTCCAGACTTGTTTAATTCAACTTGAAACATACATATTGGTCGCACTTCACTCGTATATCATTCTACTGTCGCACTGTAGTATACACACATCATAATGTAATCCACGGTGTATGTCTGTAGGTATTCCTTTCTCCGTTGAGCATTGCTTCTACAATGAAATAGCACGGGTATAATTAAGAACAGATCCTATCATTTTTACCACCCAAAACACTGTTTACCCGGTATTATAAACAAAGGTTTATGGTGGCTCAAACGAACAATCGGCAGTGAGCGTAAAAATAGAATATATACACAATTGGGGGCTTAATAAACATGCCCAAACCTTTTCCTGTGATAATTGTGTTGTTAACGAGTTTACGAGCTGCCGGCAGTAATTTACACGGGAATAATTTGTAATCAGTCGTGTTCAATTAATTGTCCGGGTGTTCCAGCGCTCAAAGAAAAGTCGATTTTCTGAATAATGCCATTGTGACTGCGTACTGTTATGTTTCAAAATGCATTCAGTAATTATCATTGACATATTCATCTTTGTAAATCAGATTTATTGAGCATTGGCTGCATTCAAAGGGCACTTTACAAATATTTATGATTGCATAAAATATTACATTAGGGTTAACACTATAAACATTGTTGTACTGTTTATTATCGTTCTATAACTATTTCGTTTACAAAACAAAGACAACAACCACAAGATATTAAAACAACTACTACTATAACTAAAACTACTACAATTAATACACTAACAAAACAACAAATGCTATAACAACAACAATAACAACCACTACTCCTACTACTTCTTCTAATACTTCTACTACTACCACTACTACAACTACTACTACTACTACTACTACTACTACTACTACTACTACTACTACTACTACTACACTGCTACTACTACTACTACTACTACTACTACTACTACTACTACTACTACTACTACTACTACTACTACTACTACTACNCTAAAGTGCATAATGTGTTCTTACTTAAACTAAAGTGCATAATGTGTTCTTACTTAAACTAAAGTGCATAATGTGTTCTTACTTAAACTAAAGTGCATAATGTGTTCTTACTTAAACTAAAGTGCATAATGTGTTCTTACTTAAACTAAAGTGCATAATGTGTTCTTACTTAAACTAAAGTGCATAATGTGTTCTTACTTAAACTAAAGTGCATAATGTGTTCTTACTTAAACTAAAGTGCATAATGTGTTCTTACTTAAACTAAAGTGCATAATGTGTTCTTACTTAAACTAAAGTGCATAATGTGTTCTTACTTAAACTAAAGTGCATAATGTGTTCTTACTTAAACTAAAGTGCATAATGTGTTCTTACTTAAACTAAAGTGCATAATGTGTTCTTACTTAAACTAAAGTGCATAATGTGTTCTTACTTAAACTAAAGTGCATAATGTGTTCTTACTTAAACGGGCATATATGTTTTATGCATGTAATACTAGAAAAAAGGTACTAGTAAGTGTTCCTTCTAAGATGAAATGTATTTAAAGCACAAATAGAAGTAACATGATAATAGTTGGCTGAATGCATATGGATTACCTGTCCCTCCCAGACTGACAGCGGTAATCCTAACAGTCCGACCAATGACGTCACTTTCTGTCGTAAAGAAGTTTTTTTTGGCAATATTACCTAACTGGTGGCGGAAAAAAAATGTGTCGGATGGTGAACATGAATTTCATTATTTCTATATTTAACGCTGCCCATATGTTCTTCCTTCAGTCTGCGAAGATACGGCCGATTTCCGAGAGTTCACTTACTGCGAAAAGATGACATGCGAGCGCTACCTGGCGGGCTTCGCTGGCTGTCATGACAACGGCACCAAATACATGGGCTGCGTCTGCAAGGAAAACTACGTCATGAACGCGCAGAACGAGTGTGTCCCGGCCCAAGAATGCAACATGTGCGAGTACAATGGAACCGTCTACAAGGCATGTTATCGGCGATACTTTGAAATCACACATGTTTCTTCTTTCGCATTGTAGTGTGTCTATGTATTGTAACAAGGCGATACTTTGAAATAACCCATGTTTCTACGTTCGCAGTTTAGTGTGTACATGTATTGTTATAAAAACATATGTCTCGCTAACAGTATAAAATTGGAGTTACACAAATAATACACGGTTTGTTAACAAAAAAAGGTGATTGGAGATACTTTGTCTATATTGAGATCACCCTAATGCCCCATACGGATAATAATAATAATAATAATAATAATAATAAAAATAATAATAATAATAATAATAATAATAATAATAATAATAATAATAATAATAATAATAATAATAATAATAATAATAATAATAATAATAATAATAATTATTATTATTATTATTATTATTATTATTATTATTATTATAATTATAATAATAATAATAATAATAATAATAATAATAATAATACAAATAATAATAATAATAATAATAATTATATAAGTTATAGTAAGATACTCTTGATACTGTACTAAAACAGCTATAACTGTCGTTATTTTATATTAATAATTTTATATACAATATTATATAAATATTTATATGTCATATAAGTATCACTGAAAATGATGTATGTTTAATCTTTTCCAATATTATTTGCAACACTGTTAAGCAGCCTACTTGTATGTATCCAGTCGCGAAGAATGTAGCAAGTCAGTTTACACCCACCCACAGGAGATAACTATCCACGACGTAAACTGCAAAAGAAGCATGTTGTCGGCGTCAAGACGCCTGTACAAAGACGTTAGTTGCAGACACGATACACAGCCTGTTGAAGCGTTTCCCATTTCATTTTCTGCACCTTCACTCGCATAGGATACTGCCAACCAATATCTCTGGATGCCAATAACAGAGCGTGTGAATCCTATATGGACTGTATTGTCAGGATAAGACGGTTTATTGATGGGAAATGCTATTGACGGCTTATTTGGTATTGCGAAATAGTTTACATTAGACATTATCGAGCTCGTTACATACTTGGGTTGTACTTCAGGGCAAAATGTATCATAATCATTATCAGCAGCAGCACACGAAAAGGATATTTATTATGTTAATTGGAATCCACGGTCAGTTTGTCTGTATGGTGACATGTTGGTCTTATTGAAAAGCGCACGTTTTTTGTGTCAACATATGAGTGAAATGACGCAACTGATATTACACAGCTCAACTGGAATTAATAAATATCAAGTATTGTTGAAGCATCAACCATGTCAAAAATTCTTATTTTATATAAATTAGGGGAAATATTATTTATAGTTTTTACAAAACATAGAATAAATGGTAATTGTACACTCATTGTCATTAGTTCGATTTAACTGCACAATACCGTTTGAACCAGAGATCTAGCTTTGAATCCATCTTTAACTAAGGACGTGTTTTACAAAGAACGAATGAGCGCCCTATTGTACAGATCGACTAATTTGCATTCAATACAGTGTACGTATTTTATTTTTTTTGCAACGTTTCCGGTTGATAAATACCATCTACATTAAGTTTTTCACTAAGATTTTCTTACAAAATTAATGAGATTTTGTTTGAAATCTCGAAACATATAATTGCGTACTTGAGGTAAGTTATTGAGATCCTGTATGTCTGCAGTTTATTCTACACTCAACCAATAACATATTCGGTATAGTAAAGGTCGTACATGATTACATAAAGTTATAATTCCGATTTTTATATTTATCATTTAAACGTTTACATTATGTTGGAAGGTGGGTTTTTGCATAGGTTGTTAACGTTGATTACTGGGTCGTGAACATACAGATCTCAGTACAAGTTATAAGTATGTGTTTGTGAATAAAAAAGTCAGTAATCGAGGTAAAAGAAACTCATTAACTGCAAAACAAAACCTCAGTTACACTCATTTTTTAGCCATAAATGAGAAACAAACTATAAGCTTGTTTGATGACAGGCTTAAATGTTCGCAAACGTTAACGAGAACACACGATACCCATCAGAGGAGGTAATCACGTGATGATCTAAAGGAAATCAAGATGGCGACATCAATGCCGAAACATGTATTTTTCGCCGTTTTATACCCTTTATTACTTGTATTTAATAATTAAATGCCGCTCTGTGTCCAGCCATATCAGCAATAAAGTGATTAGCGTTTATTTCGTAGTAATATTCGCTCTATATCTCAAATTTACCCGGCTACAAATTTCTAAGCGGAAGCTGATCGTCATGTTATTTGTGATCGTTGCTGGGTTTCACTTATTGAATTACTCTCCTGCATACAAAAAGAGACATATTTATATTTAAAATCTGTAAATGAGTATTCGTTTGATGTTTATACAGCGGTCTTGTATAAAGTAAACATATAAAACTTGTCTTATAAAGTTTTATGAACCAAAAATGTGTATGATCTAAATGGATCTCAGATTTAATATGATCAAAAAGGGGTCCCATTAATAGGAAAACAGAAATCCTCATTTGATACTTATCTTTGATAAGCTAATGTACGTCACGGTAATCACACATGTTGCAGCTATATATGCGAGTGTGTGTTTGTGTAAATGTGTGGGTATTCGGGCATTAATATAATACGTATAGTATGGCAACATTAAAATGTCACCCATAGTTGTTGATTCATCTTGCTAGGTGTTGCTACAAATATTTTATGTAATATTAAGATGTAAACGCGTAAATGAATAATGAACAAAATGTGTTTTCAAATATCAAACCGAAATTTTCAGGTGAATATGGAATCGACGCGTCTTTGCACTGAGTGTGGCCGACAGTTCCAGGCCAGGAGTGGCTACAGCCGCCATGTGAGGCAACACAAAGGACAAGCCCCATACCGATGTTGCGGGAAGATGTTTTTTTACAAGGACAAACTAAAAATGCACAGGTATTTAAAACCATCTTGTGAAATAGATCTCTACCAACTCTATAAATAGTATTACTTGTACCTCTTGTGAATATATTGTACGATGAATATCGATATTTTTTACGTTGTTAAATGTCTATAAACTTTATATTCATATTTCATAATCGATTATTATTTGAGTACAGCGAGTGGTATTCCAAGCAAACAGTTGTAACAAATGTAAATAGCTAGCGCACAAGCTAAATAAGCGAGTTGTTGAAAATCTGACAATATCAAACACGTCACATCTAACGCTCTATATTATTGTTTTTACAGAAATAACATTCACGGAGAGGCCGCCCGCGAGGCATATTTCCAGCATGTTTCCAGTGTGGGAAACTCTTTGCGACCCGACAACAGGTAACAAAACACATGGCTGTTGTGCACAACGAAAATCCAGAAAACTTAACGTGCGACACGTGTGGTGTGAATTACACGTCAAAGCAGGGTCTCCAAGATCACACAGCTAGTCAGCACGAGGGTCGTGCAGCGCATGCCTGCAATTGCGGTAAAGAATACAGACACGCCACAAACCTTTACAGTCATAACAAATCAACAAAACACTAAACATATAATATGTCTAGACAGTTAAAACTATGTATCTGCCTTTTATGTTATATAATGTAAACTGCCTCTAAATTAATCGATATCATATATATTGTTTAATGTTATTGAAAACTGTGATTAATAATTGATCTCGTTTAAAGCTGTGATTTAAAGTTAATCTCATTTATATATTGATTTATAAGATTCGAAACTGTGATTTACTGTTATATTGTGCAATTGACAACCAATAATACTCAAATATTGTTTGGGGTCGTATTACAAAAACATTTAAAATAATATGTCGAATGTCTTAAAAACTTCCTGTCAGTTTGTTATTTATAATTATATTCTGTTACATGTTTCTGAAATACTACCCGTGTTATATCATGTTATTTTAAATATATGATAATATGATGCGATTAAAAAAACGAATTGAAATAATAAAACATACTGACTTAATTCTTGATATATAACAAACACAGGCTGATAGCAAGATGCATTATTGAATAAACTTATACATATTAATAATTTGGCAAAGGACACAATTAATAAAATTAATAAAGATAAGGCGAATTCTAATTTACACTGCTTTAACACTTTACATGTAAACACATTTGAAGTAAATATTTCGATGTTATTCCTGTCCTCTTTGAAATAAAAATATCACATATGAATAAGTCTTGTCAATATCAGGTGAATTATACCCACGAAGTTATAAGTTAAAACAAGGGCATCATTTACCAAAGGGAAAAGTTATTATGGACGTTTCCCTTCTTTGGTGGATAGAAGAACAACATTGAAGATGTGTTTGACAGTTCTCAACAAACCTATCAAATTCATAATTAGTTAACACTTTAAGCAGACAGACTACAGTTATTATCATAAAGTACAATCGTTCGTAGTTTATACAGAGACATTCTAAATTGACCAACTCAATTTAACAGAGAACGTTAACATAAGTTAAACTACTTAACGTGTGTTTATCATAAAAAAATGAAGATGTACGATCTTTTATTTTTCACCAGATGTCAATGGTCAGTTTACTGTTAATAAAATGGTACACTTAAGTAATTCACAAAGTCTCAATTAAAGATATGGATATGTAAGTTGGTATACACATTTTACAATGTGCGGCTAATACTTAGTTTTTAATATGATAAACCTAACATATACATAAAACTGCCGTGACAATTGAACATGGAATAGTGTAATGAAACATTGTACATGTAGGGCGGTGCAAAAATAATGCACACTGTTTTAAGGCTTTCCACCGGCAATTCACTTAAGTATTCGTTAAATATTGTCACAGCCATTGTTTACTCGATGCCCATTCTTTTGGTTGGCAGCATTTTGCTGTAGTTAGTTCGGGCCTTCTCCCAACGCACCCCAAGCGCCCCTTTCTGAACAGCATTTATTTCCGTGGCGACATGGTCAATTCTTTTACGCCTGGGCAATCGCTTTCTTCCAGGCAAATCGAACGCGTGGTCACTGCCATTAAGTTAAATTAGGGATTAATTCATTATAAGTTAAAATAGGGATTAATGATGAGGTAAATAAAATTAATGACATATGTAACACTTACATTATTGTCTACTCATGTAAGAATATTTCAGAAAGCTTAGATAAACAATGTTAATGTACCGGTATTGGTAGGCTGAAGAATCATTACTTTAAAAAATATATTAAAATTTATGTTTAAATCCTTGTTATATGCGTATTGTCCGTGCAGGTTAGCTCAGTTGATGGACCGCTGGACAACAGGTCACGATATTTTGGCGACTAACGAAGCGATAAACGGTATTTTATTATTCAAATATCGCCTATATTATCCGAATCTCGTGTATCGCGGTCTAATTTCAGACCGCGACACACGAAGCGATTCTCGATACTTTGCGCGATACACGTATACCAGTAATAGTTTTCAGTCGAATAAACGGCATTTTGGTCGGTAAGATAATAATTTAAAAAAAAAATCCGGAATTAATGGTCATTTTTCGTAAATATTTATAGACTGAGCCTGCATCTCATGTACGTATAAGTATTAGATTTTTAAGTCCTTAAATGACTTCTGAAGAACTCAATTTATAGTATCAGTAATTTAGGCATACTTAATTGGAACTTTGTGTCGGTTTTTGATGATTAATTAAGTAAAATGTTTATAGGTAACGTCTTTGCATCGATAAATGAAAATTATATGAAAATAATGTACATGTAAAGTCTAAATTATGTTTGTGTAAAATAAAACGTACATTTTTAATAGAGCTTAATAAAATACCGATAAGAATATAATATAACTTATTCATACTTACATCTCTCGCATTTATGATTCGTGTGGAGGCTCTTTGATCGGCCACACGTTTTCCTGTAAAAAGTATTAAACAACTGAAAGGCATGCGTAATTTTTTAATGAAATGAAGCGGCATCCAAAAGTTCTATTTGATTTTGGTTGATTATAGCTGCTAAGTTTCGTCCTAGTTAATATGTATCTTGTCCACATACTTCTATCACGTTTAATTTTAAACCAAAAAAAGCATTCAAAGACATTACGTTTTTTGGCTGAAATCGGAAACCCTTTGTGATCATCTCAAAAGCGGGACCCATTTAGATCGTAAAACCTTTTAAGTTCGTACTACTTGAAAAACGATTCGTACACATCTGAACTTTACCAAACACAGTAAGAAATATTCAAAGAATAGTCGTTTATGGATTTTAAATACGAATACTTCTCTGTTTGTATGCAGAAGAGTTATTTCACAAGTGAAACCCAGCAACGATCACAAATTACATGGCGAACAGCTCCAGCTAAGAAATTTGTAACCTGGTAAAGTCGAGATATAGAGCGAATTTTACTACGAAATAAACACTAATCACTTTCTTGCTGATATGACTGGAAACAGAGCGGCATTTAATAATAAAATAAAAGTAATTAAGGGTATAAAACGGCGAATAAAACCTGTTTCGGCATTGACGTCGCCATCTTGATTTCCTTTAGATCATCACGTGATTACCTCCTCTGACCCATGGGGATAGGACTTTCACCAGGATTGATTGTTTCTCTTGAATGACGAACTGGTATCTTCAAGATATAAACTGGTGCAACTATGAATGAAAGTGAGTATATATCAATCAAGACATTAAATTAAGTTTTATTTAATTTTGGAAAAAAAAAGAAGTAAATGATTTGTGTTTGAATGATTCAGCACACACACTATGAAATTCGACATCACAAATTATTTACTGATGTAAATTGGAATAAAAATGCTTTTCCACTGAATACTCATTTATTAATGTTTTAAATGTTAAACAAGTTTAGTTTTGTCATCGAGAAAACGACTATTTACCCTATGAAAAAATGTGTATGATTCATACAATAATTGTTACTACAGTGAACCATGCATCATTTCGTTTAAATATCTGAATAAAAGAAAAGTACCTAGTTGTCTAGGGTAATTAAGAGCAAGTGCCTGTTACAAAGAATGTTATCTTGTTCTACAACAAACATGTGCAGATGGATCATAAGTAGACGAAGTAAACGATGCATAGCTACGTTAATATAACGTCAATTATAGCATCCGTAGAGGTGGAATGAATAGGTGGAATGAAGTAAAGAAGCCGCCAAGAGTTCATTTACACAAAATAACACAATTAAGAATAACCATTCAATTTATGAAGGCATCTCTTCACCATGCGTTCGTATGAATATTGTGGAGCAATACTCTTAATTATGTTGTCTATTGCCGAAATCGATGTCCCACTTTTATTTACCACCTGTGGATAAAACAAAATCAATGCAATCTTTATGTGCAGCATCTGCATTGAACATGTCTTATAACATTTACATATCAAGTACAATGCAGATAAATTATAAAATAAAAATAACGGCGTTCATTTATCTATAATTATAAAAATACTTATGCACACGCACACGTGTTTCGAAAACCAAAAAACAACCTTTATATGATTCCTAACATTCCTAAATAATCAAACCATTCAATTTTACATAGACAATATAATTACGATTATTTCTCCACAATATACAAACGAACGTATGATGAAGATATTCTTTCATAATTTAAATGGTTATTCTTAATTTTTGTATGTTAGCGTAAATGAACTCTTAGCGGGTTCTTTACATCATTCCAGCTCTATATATACTATAATTTACGCTATATTTACGTAGCTATGCAGCGTGTATTTTCGTCTTATATTCATACACTACATAGATATAAGAGATAAATGTGCACTATGTAGCCCATAAAAATCAACGATAACAACAACAACAAAAAATACAACTGTAAGGGGCCTCTTGTTTTAAGTTTGTATTCAGGGGTGATAAATGACTTCTGCTATCCATTCGTTCATATGTATTAACAAAAAACAGGTATCTACCTTACTCACCATTATTGTTTTCGAAATGTTCACATTAAGCTCCCAACAGTTACTGTATCGTTATAGGTAAATTTACGTACATGGGATTGTTCTACTTCTGGTGTTTTTACCTAAAACGACCATGGCATCTGCAAATAACAACACAATTTAAATACGTATCTATATTGAAGCCATACAGTGTCGTCTTGTAAAGCCAGTTCTAAGTCTTCTACAACACGTGAACACAGAATTGGATTCATTGTTACCATTTGATTAATAAATAATTCGGAGTATTGTACATTGTTTATCATATGGTTTTACATTATCACACACATTTGTTATCATTCGTAGTTATTTACCTCGCATTTTAGAATGATACATGTTTAACAATACTGCACTGCGATATAAACTATTAAAACATAAACCATAATCAACCTAAACAACATAAAAATCTTTTTTATCGTTCAAAACATGCTTCACAACATATATCACAATACAAATATCATCAACAGTTAAACAAGTGTTACTGAATCAGAATTGTGCGTCCGAAATATAACCATATTTCATTGAACGATTGAATACGGGTTTTAAAATGGTTGCAAATAATTGCGTTAAAAAGCTTACACACGTATTTCTTATTTAATAATTAACATCATCTACAAACCTTTTTTTGGAAGAGGAATGGTAATCCCCGTTTTCCTCTGTTATTAACAATAGCTAGAGGCTTAATTAACATTTTACACAAACGCTAACGTAAATTTAACATGCATTCAACGGAATATCCATGTACATGTACAATACAATAAATACCTTCCTATTTGTCGTGTTTAAAGTGTTTAACTAAACTGCATCTATGACGTCTTTAAAGTTATCGGTTAAACCAGTTCCGGAAAAGTACAATATTCACATTTAAATTCTTTCTTTAAACACAAATTTTGTGCATCAGTATTATTTATTATTATCTGACTTTTTATTACTCAAATGATTTACATAGTCTTTAAAACGTCTATTAACATTGTATTTGCCTTTTTTTTTAGATTAAAATATTTCCCAAATTCTTCTGGCTTTTATAATTGTTATAATTTTCAACTTCAATCATATTTGATTTATTTGTCTTCTATTCCTTTGGCTTATTTACATCATTATACAGATTTTCTTTTCAAGCATTCTGTTGATATCCGACTTAAAAAGATTAAAACATCTTATAGCGTCATGGTATTGATTTCGTGCAGTTAAACATATATCTAACCAAAATGTTTGGTCCATACAACTATAAGTATTAAATGTGGGTTTATTGTTGAAAGTACATGATGTTATAAACAACAGATCCGCCACATCGCGACTTGTAGTTTTCAAATAATCTAAAACTTCGTTAATTGACTATCTTATCATCGTGTGACTTTAACATTTTCCATCTATTTCATACACAAAATAATAAAATTCGCCAAGGTAACACATGATGTATGCATTTCGAACATAAACATACAATAATATTGAATTCGAAATACTTGCATTCTATCATAATGTCTATATAAATATGACATTATTCAAGAGGCCAATCATTCCAGCTGTTTATTACGAAAACGGATTGCACACTGTTACAGACGGAATTCTGACCAGGTCGTCTGTACACATATTTTATTCCAAACGATTACACCAGTATTTCAGCCATATTGTCTACATGTTTTTAATAAAAAAGACATCCGATGTTGTTGTATTACGGTCCTACCCAAATTACCCTACCGTGCATGAAAAGTCGAGCTTGATGTCTTCAGACAAACCCTTAAATCATGTTTGCCTCTTTTGTCGTATTGGTTGCAACGTTTTGAATTTGAATGACTCCTTGCGCTCAATACCGTCATTGTCTATCAGGTCACAGGTCACACAAATCAAAACATATCAACACATTTAATATCATATATAAGAATTCGATTTAATAATTTTGTAAAAGTATTATATTCAGTTGAAAGCATATAATTATCGAATGATGATAAAACATGTTTAATATAAATAAAGTACGGTGTGATAGAAATAAGGCAACGCCATAGACATGTGATTATGGTTGCAAAACTATATGTATTACTTTTTCTTTTCGTATGCAATAATTGAACTAAGTATTTAATTAATAATTCGATTACAACATTTTAATATGTTAAACATTTAAATGGAATGGAACACGGTTTCCAACACCCGTATACTATATGTTACCGAGTATATTTCTTTAACAGCAACAATTTTGGATCAGTGGTTTAGTGGTAACACACTGGTGCCCGAACGCAGGATCGTAGGTTCGATCGCCCGTTTAACCGTAACCTATTAACTCGTCTTGTTCTCCTGTACCTTGCACTATTTACTGCAACCAAACTAACACGTCTTCCGGGGGAGTTGAGCCATATCGGTAATTCCCGGTGCACTTGATAACAATCTACAACATACAAAACTGTAACAAAACGCAACAATATTGTCACAAATCTCAAAATGATCTCGGGCTAATGAATGCTAATGGGTATGATATTTTGGACAAACAATACATATTTGTTTTTTATTTCTTCTGAATAATTATTGTTAAACCAGTTCAGAATTGTTAACAATATAAAGAAGTGAAACTCCAGCTGCTGACTAATACATAAATGGCATTTTGTTCACATTCACAAAATGTCTACCCAGAGCAAGGATTCAAAGGTTTTAAAATATAGATGTCTATGAAAAAGACCTTTTTCGATATGACACAACTAAAATGAAAGTAAGTATGCCATGTCTATATAGCATTGTGTGGTATATAAAACAGACATACTGATCGAAAGTTGATCTTAAGAGGTAAATATTAATGTGTTGTATCTGTACGAATGGCTAAAGACATTCGCAGTAAATACTCAGCAGAGTTTTTGTTTACAATGTATTGCAATAACAGTTGGAATATAATTATGACCAATAGATAGTTAACATCGTTTGATTAAAACTCTAATAAACCATGTATTCATATTGTTAAATGCAATTTTTTTATTTTCAAAGCATATTTAGCATTGATTTTAGTAGAGCCCGAGGATTCAGTTTGTTGAGATCAAAAAGCAAGAATATTTAGGACATTTTCTTTCAAAGAATAGATGCGTGATGCACTTGATAAAATAAAGTGAACAATTAATAGTGTTATTTTATAGAATATGCACATTGTTTGTTACATAGTTGATGCCCAAACAATTGTATTCATATGTAGAGCATCGACTTTGTATTAGTGTATATAATACTATTTGTATATGTATAATTACGTTATTTAACATTAGTCATCTAAGCTAAGACATATTTCACTTTGTATGACGACAATACTAAAGGATAAATTATACTGTTATGAAACAGAACATATTTTGTTTTGCTTGTTTAATAATACACAAATAAAAAGCTAAAGCTCTTGACCTTACATTAACGTATAATAGAAACTAACAAATACACATTGATAATTGATACACGTATAAAAAGATGGGTTAAAACATAAATAGACCTTTAATGACCTTGCACCTTATCTTAGCATTATAGTGGTTCCAAGAAAAGCAGAGAACAGATCGATGACAGAGTCCTCACTTTGTTTATGACATACGCTGTCAAAATCATGCCCACATTTTTGTCCGACATCTTCTTTAGATCTACTGAATTCCGTCCCAAGCGTTATTTCCCTGACAAACCATCATTATTATGTACTTCCGCCTTCTTAAAGGATCGTTCATTGTGATTATAGTATTTAGACCTGGGCAGACAATACGTCATATATGTTTGGGTATTATTTATGTGCAGTAAGTCAGTTTTTAATGTTCATGAATTGATTTATGATCAAAAATTCATATTGTGGTCCGAAAAAACGAGTACATTTTATCGTGGTTTGATTAAACCTAATGCATAATGGACGAAGATGAAGAAGGTTCTCAAGTTTCTGGTCGGCGTTAACACGGTATAATTATTCTAGTTCAAATAATTGGAAATGAGCCGCGTGATGCGAAAATGGGTCTTAAGACATATAGGGCCAGCGTCGATTCAGACAAAACTGCGAATCCGCACAGACTGCATGGTCAGAAGCTACCCTATCCGCTTATGAGACACAATTGCTCTGGCTTGTCCGGAGCTTCGCTGGCCGCATATGTGCATTTGTTTGTTTTCCTTTACGAAATGCACTTAGTTATCGGCTTCTAATTTAAAGAATTGTTCATTTAAATTAACAGTGCTTTATTTAAGGTAGAATTCATTGAAAGTTTAGTAGAATATCATATGTAAACGTAAAGGCCCTCGCCGGATAATTTGCACTTTACAAATAAAATTAAAATTTTAGAAATGACCAATTAAACGGCGTTAAATGATATTTGTAAACGTTATATATAGGGAAACAGTTGTTCAAATTTGATATTTGTTACACCTTCTTTACTATGCAAAAGGCTTCTTTTCGCGAGCTATTAACGATTCGTTAGCATTAATGAAAAGTTTCAACGGTATTTTATGAACATTATTTAAATGATGCCCACTAGCCGATTCTGTATCAATTAATATATACACAGATTTGATTAATAATGATGTCTGTGTTATTTGGACCGTTTCAGTTTATATCATGACGTCCGAATTGTATATGTATGTAGTTCAAACAATATTACCGCATCGACACATTATACGTCACTTTCTTAATTAATAACATGTAGTTTTAACGTCGTTTATTTAATGCTTTCCGGTGGTTTATAGAGAAATATCAGTGAATTAAAACTGATAATTTCACTGTTTCAAACAATGAAAATTATCAGTGAAAATTATCGATTATTCTCACTGTTTACTGTGAAATGACGTCATTATTTTGACGAAATGACGTCATTATCCCAACGACATTCTTTAGTTTAACTCTTTAACAATGAATATTAACTGTGAAAAAAGCATGACATAAAAATAAAATTTGTTGGACTCGGTGGAATATCGATTTTAATTCACTCGTGATCATAGAAAATATATATTTTACTCGTGGCAGCGCCACTCGTGAAAATATTAATTTCTATGATCACTCGTGAATTAAAAGCAATAATCCACCGAATTCAACACATATCCTCTATATATTGTATATTTAAGATATTATGCAGTTTGTTAGAGGTCTGCAATACATGTATAATACGTTTCTTTCAATTTATCAAGTTTACAAAACATGCCCGATGTTACCATGTACTATCAACGTTGGCACACGAAGTATTTCCGCTAGAATGTGGAGCCCTTTTTCGTCAATACGTCAGGAACAGTATAAGTTATAGCACCTGAGAATATTAAACACACCATTTTTAATGCGTTAAACTACTTCTGTCAAAATGATGTATCACACATGTTTGTGGTGAACATAAACAAAATCAGGTTTTTGAATGTGTGCCAAGGATTATTTGTATTTGTAGATTATCGCATAATTTTACTGAAATTACCCATATTATTTTATTTTTTTATTTTTTGTAAGTTGACGTTTACAAATTAAAATTAGTCCTCTAAGCAAGACATTTTTGGAAAACTTAAATATATAAGACGCCATGATTTTGGCAAATATTATTAATCCATCGTATAATATAATGACAACTCGCTTAAAGTGAACATATTATGTCAGTACAAAGAAGTACAGAAAACGATTTATTGCTCCAGTATGAATTAAACATGTCCTGAACTCTTCCTATATGAAAACGAAAGTGTGTGCAGAAATTAAATGACTTAAATGATAGAAAGCAGAAAAACTTTGGGGCAATAAAAACTAATTACTATAAAGTTCATAAATACAATACTTATTTAAAAAAAAAACTTAAGAACAGGCTATACTATTTATCCTCGATAATTGATATCTATATTTATCCTTAACTAAAACATCGATCATCATTCGAGTAAATCATTATATAACTTTTTTTTATCATCGATAACCATGTATTTGACAATAAAGTATGCAGAAGACACCGGTTTCGTTTAGTATTGATAAGTATATTTTCTTTTAAACGTTCTCCTTTCGGAACATTTGTGTGGATGTAGCAGGTGTGCGTGTTTGGGGTCATTTAGGTATAGGCTGGCCCAAAGTCATTTTTTTTTCAAAGATTACAACAAGAATGATACTCCTGAATACACGTACATGAAATACCTGACAGATACTTCTTGACAACCTCTTTACTCAACAAACTGTATGAATGTTGTATTGGACACATGGTTGACAGTGGCTTCAGTGCAATTTAAAACAAATAATTTAATTTCTCGTTTGATTTGCTGCGAAAATGCATTTATAGCTGTTTTGCAAGTCATTGGAATTATAACTATCACCATCGGAAGACATTAATTCTATACATTTTTGCATATTTGGTCTGTTTCTGTAATATGAAGGTATAAATGTACATCTTAAATCTGTATATCGTGAAACTAACGAAAATGGGTTATATTGTGTGTTTTTTTAAAGAAATGTTAAAAATAATTGCATTTTTATACACTTAAGCATTAACCATGCACTGACAGCTTTTCAAAATAATGTTTTGTGACCTGCGTATCATTGCTTCGTAAATTGAGAACAAGCTAATGAGTTTACGACATATGGTTAGCAAAACAGGAAGATTTAGGTGTATCAAAGCGTGTCCTCAGTAATTGACCGAGAAGCATGATCTGATCGGCTAATCGGTGTAATTAACAGGATACACTGATATATAACTTCTATCTAATGTGTGGTGAACATTACACATTGTTAAATGATTTACCAAATATTGTGGTAACCGGATTCTGTTGCAGTACTACCTTAATCAAAACAGAATGGGGCTGAGAACTTAAAACGATTTATGAACATGTGGATGAAAAGCTTGTTTTGATAATTCGTAATTTTCCCCCATTTACCGCAAGAGTTATTACTTGTGCAATGAGTTTCTGGTGTTGGAAAGGTCATACTGTTGCTTATTGTTCCTTATAATATTATTGTGTATACATAATAAATGACACTTTTAAATCACGAAGATTGGGCTCACACCTGGTTGTTGCAATGCATATAAGTAATGTATGATTTCGTAAATTAAACCGAAGTCATTAGTGAGTCAGGCTTGTTTCTTAGTGTAACTTTAAAGTGACATAACTAAATGTTTGCTGACAAATACTCCATCCGATTACATTAACAAGTTAAAGTATAGAATCCTTTCAATTATAATCTATTGTATACTATGATAGTTCATGCTGGTTGTACACGAATAATGGTCATATTCTGAAGTGGTTTCAGCACTGTCAGGTATGACATCTCTGCGTTTGGATATTGACTGGCTGATATTTGTCTTACATTAAAATGTGTTCTATTTAATATGCCCGTCGACAATTTAAAGTCAGTCAATATATATCCATGTGATATAAAAGTTAAAGTTGCGGTTTATAGTCTGCTTCGATATGCATCTTCAGCCGACTTCGACATTAACCCCCGATCACTGGGATTTAAGTCGTCCGTTTACATATGGCGCACCAGGCAGCCACGGCACATTGACTTATTTCCCTCACAGGTACCCATTTATACACCTGGGTGGAGAGGAGCAAGCGTGGGATTAATTTTTTGCTCAGAAAAATCGGGTGCCCCGAGTGGGATTCGAACCAGAGACCTCTCGATCCCTAGACCAGCATCCCACCACTAGACCACTGTCCCCACATGGCATTGTGCTTAAAAGGCTGACCATTTAAACTTTGGTTTAATCGTAAAAAAATGTTTGCTTTCTGAACGAGGATAAAAATGAGCGATTTCCGCATGAGATCATGTGATGTTTTATCGAACCAATAACATTTTGTCGATTGTAACCGGATACAGACAGTACTGTTGATGGAATGCATTAATTAGTGAATAAATTCCGACTCTTGACAGCGAGACATATGCATTATATGTCGTATGTGAATAGCATCGGACAAATGTTTTTGGTGTATTTTCCAAATTTTTATGTATACTTAATTTCTTATAAAACTTAAATATTCTTACGCTGACGTTATCAAGCATGTTTTTTATTAAACCAAAATACTTTTTGTCAAAAACTTTATTTATGCTTTTATAACCAGTCTTGCTGCTACTATATGTAACCCTGTACGGAAATACACTCAGATCTTCTTAAAGATGTATTTTACAACTTGTTTACAACATTCGTTGAATTTGATTAAAATTAATAAATATGAAAATTTAATTTGAGTACATTTCATTAACGCGCCCCTATAGTAAAAAAAAAACACGTTTTCAATTAACAAATAACGAAAATGTATTTAACTACACCTGCTTATGATGGAAAACGCATATAAGTTACCTAATGACACTACCGGCTTTTACACGGTCATCAATCATTAAGTTATTTGTAATTTGATTACAGTGCAATGTGTATTACGTTTCAAAATTATATGGCAGTACACATGATGAAGTGATAAAAACCTAACTTTCCTAATAGAACATAAACACTTCTAATGCGTGTTTTACTCGACTCTTTTCAACTTAGCATTATCTGATGTGTGGTGAATTAGTCAGTAGAAGGTTTCTAAATTGCTAATTTCGACATTTTTGCAAGGTAAAATATGTGCAATAATGTTGTATGTCAAACTTAATTTATTAAAATGTAAAACAAAATGTAAGTCCGGGTGCGAAGTATTACATCTGTACAGTTCTTGAATTACGTGTGCTTATATATATTTATGCCCCACTTCGAAGTAGCGGGTGTATATTGCTTTACATTCCGTCGGTCGGCAGAAAGGTAGACTTTTTGTTTTTCATGATATCTAGACAGCTCTTTGATCTTAAATCATGTACATTGGTATGATGGTTTAACTCGTGCGAAATGGAGAACATGAAGAAGAAGGAGAACCTATCGCTTTTAAGGTCAACAGTTAAAAGGTAAATGGCACATGGGCTATGAAATCTAACATGAAAAATAATAATTTAAGGAACGTTACCCATAAAACATCCTTAAGAAGACTGTTAATTGTGATCAATCACTATCTGAAGATTATACATACATATGAACGTTTCATATGTTTTTACCTTACGGTTATGCTATGAAATAAGTTGGTAGCCTATTTTACTTGTTCAGTTATTGTGTAATCACGATAATGATTTGCAACTGAAAAACAAACTCAAATACAAGGACACATTTGTAATTGTTTGTGAATTTGGTTAGAATACTGGTGAATGTCGTCAAACCTAAAATTGCGCGAATGAACGCACATCTTGTAACATATGCATCACTATATCGTTTTAATTCGTAAAACAAATGACACAGCGCTTTAACAAATATGAATAGCTATTATCTTGTTTATTATCTTGATGTTTTTGTTACATGTTAAATATACTGGCTAAGTATTCTGTAATCTGAGTAATCTTAAACTGTCATAAGGTTTCCTACGTTTCAAGAAGAAAGCACCGTTTACAAATAAACTTGTACGTAGTAAGCCCCTTTTTTCTTTGATCACATGTTTTGGTAATTCTGAGCATATGAAACATATTGCAATGGTAATAAATGTCCACGGTTGTCATATATTGTCAAAAGATGCAGTCTGTTATCAAATAGTTTGCTGTCTTATCACATATTAGTTACTACCATCACTTTTTTTTATCTATGTAGTCTTTCAGTTTAACCACTACTAAGGTCTAAACTGTCCTACTTGATCAAACGAACTGGCAAATGGTCATAGAAATAGTTTCATTACCATTGCCAGAGGTAAACTAACTGGGCTTGCCGGGATCAGCGTGTTAGTCGATGTTCATTTCGAAACCATAGATGTTTAATTTTAGGATTGGAGAAAAGATCTGCATGCAACTTATAAACACAATTGTTGTTTTTTTACAAACACATTGATTTAGTCTTCTTATTACAATACTTAAGAGTTCAGGAGTCTAGTTTAAGGAATATCAGGCCAATCCATTGAATGTTTGGTCAATCTAAAGTATATTCTATACCGTTGATAGGTCCACCATAAACTATACAATGATATCTTTCAACATTTGTCTAGATAGTTAAAAGGGCCATTTTATACAAAAATATTTAACAACATCAACAAAACACTTTTATAAGGATTGTTTTTCGCAGGAGGAGGCGTAATATTTAAGACTCAGTTACAGTTTCAAGTAAAAACGGTTGATAGTATTAAAGCTATTCAAGCTATTGGTCTGTCGTTGCTGCAGAGTCATAAAAAAAGTCCTTATGTTTACAATCGATGCATCGCTAGAAAGGTTGCATTTCATGTATGTTCAGTTCATATACTTATAGGTTTTGTATGCGTAAATACATAATTGATTCAACCAAATATGCAACTTTTATACTACTTTGATTAGAAAATATTGACACACTACCCTTAAACGTTCTTTTTTCCACACTGATGAGAACAGCAAAATTGTACAATATTCGTATTAAGTTTTCCTTCATTAAGTACAGATGCTTCAGAACATTGGCATTGAAAGTGAAATTGGAGTGAACTTCAGAGGATTTATGAGCTATATAATATAGTTAATTACTCTAGGATAAAGGCAATTATACAATAAATGTCGGACGTTGTTTTAGACATCACTTACATAACAATGTTTACTTTAGGTAAGTTTCAGCAAATGCGTTTTCGACACGTGTTTTAATCCTTAAATGTACTATTACTTTTTTTTAATTCAATAAACGTACAGAATTGTCTGTATTATGTAAAGGGTTAACTTAATTATTCACGGTAAAAATCATAATTATGCATACAATTATAATTAACAATTCTTATATTATGTTTGTTTTACCATATATAATCAAAATAAATAATATGAATAGAGCATATGTACATTTCTCTGATAACGCAATATATATTTTAGTATAAATTATATAATTTACATGTGTGTAAATGTCAAATATTAGTAGATTTATGAATTCACCTGTACACACACGTCTTTTTTTAGACTTTATTGTTAGTGCTTATTGTCAATATAATGAAATCTTTAAATTACGAGTATGCATTATCTTTTATTTGACAGACGTTAAAAAACTAAATAAAAACCAACATTTTGCACTCTATCCACTTTAGTAATTTGCTGAGATCAGTTGTGATAAAACACGTTTGCTTTGGCCAATTTTATTTGAGTGGGGCGTTTGACTCTCCGGTTCCTTATCATCGAGGTAGCTATTAAAAACACAAAAAGAACAATGACCAGAAACAATGCGTTATAACGTTTTTATTATGTGTATATATACTAGTTGATTAATTATTTTATCATAGGATAAACACAAAGCAAACAAATTTTGTTCTGCACCTTCATCCGCCTGCCCACCCGTATTAACAAGACGTTTTTGTTGTGCTTATAATTTATGGCTTATTCTGAGAATTTCATGTTCCAAACTTCCATATGGAACTGCAACATAGGCACCAGAGCATCATGTTTTGTATGCAAAATGAATACTTATGCATTGTTAAACATTAGATATGTTAGCTAGAAATACGAAAGTACAGTAAACAAAGAGCTCAAAGTATTCTTTAGANAAGCTGATCCATTAAAATATCTTCAAATCGCATGCAACATTGATTTTGAGATTGGGATTGCACATATTGGGACAATATGTGAAACCTGTTGATTCGATTTCAATAAAAGTAAAGAACATTACATAACTACTCCAAAAAAGTTAACTGTTCTGTCGCGCTACAAACGCTTTATAATTCAATTCATTTCAAATGATGTTTACCTAATAATGCCTCTTTTTTTTGTAAATAAATGCCATTGCTACTACTGTTTTTTCGTCTCTCTAAGCGCACTATTGCATCGTTTAATTAGTTGATGTCCAATCGACTTTTAACCGTTCATTATACTTTAAAGGGACTTGTTCACAGTTTATCAAAATGAGAATTGTTCAACTTTTTGACACAGATTCAAGAAATAAATGAACAATGTGAGGACGGATGGCTGAGTGGTTTCGGCGCTTATATTTTACTCCATGGGTCTGTTTTTCGAGCCCTGGTGTGGTTAACTTTTTTTTCTTTTTCTTCTTATTTTACTTTTATTCTTGTTTTTTATTGTAGCTCTTTAGTTCTGATGTTTATTTTTATCAATTTAAAGCATTTAATGATAATCTTCAAAACATGCCAACATCTGTGAACGAGTCCCTTTAAGGTTGGAAGAGTATATATACAAATAAGGTATCGAAGATAGTATGCTAAATCTATTATTTATAAGTAAACACCATCTAGAAAAGTAACATATAAAAGTGAAAATAAGCGTTTCTAAAATGTAAAAGTAAGTTTGATGAAAATAGCACATTAAATAGTTATTTTAGTAGGATATATTTAATGCGCATCAGAAATATTTTTAATGATATAAAACACGGCTGCAGCATAAAAATTATGACTCAATTGTGTTTTTATACTTAAGTAAAATTATATTTAAATAAGTTGCTGCTTCGTTGTGAACATTGCACTCGTTTTTCATTCTGCTTTGGAAAAAAAGCTGTTCCTATTTCGCAAACCTCGACAAAAGATACCGTTTCATCTGTTTCACTAAAGTTATAACGATTTTACAACCCCCAAGTAATAAATTAACTGAACTTGAAAAGCGTGTGCTCCCTGGTTTACAAACACATCCCTAATGTAAAACATTGACTTTATTTTACGTCATTTCGAAACAATCAAACCATTCAATTTTACAAAGACAATATAATTAAGATTATTTCTCCACAATATACAAACGAATGAATGCTGAGATTCTTACATGAATTGAATGGGTATTCTTATTTTTTTTTATGTTAGTGTAAATGAGCTCTTAGCGGGTTTTTTACAGTCCAGCTCTAAAATGCTTTGATATACGTTATATGTAAGTAGCTATGCACCGTTTATTTTCGTCTATCAATGATTCATCTGCATATGTTTGTTGTAGAACAAGTTAACATGGTTTGTAACATTAACGTACTCTTAATTATCTGAGAGAAATAGTGCTTTTCCCTAAATCAAATTTTGTATACGAAATATGGTTAACTGTAGTAAAAAATAATTGTAAGGGTCATACACGTTTTTTTTTTTTCATAGCGTAAATAGTCGTTTTCATGATGATAGAACTAAACATTAACTTGTTTATCATTTAAAACATATATAAATGACCCTTCAGTGGGAAATCATTTTGTTTCCAATTTACTTAAGTAAATAATTTATAATGTCGAGTTTCATATTGCGTTTGCTGAATCATACAAAACAATATAATTTACTTCCTTTTTCCAAAATTAAATAAAACTGTCTAGATTGGTATATTATAACTTTTTTCTTGACGATACCCGTTCGCCATTCAAGAGAAATAACCAATCCTAGTAAAATACTCATTCCCATGGGTAGCAAGTGTAATGTTTAAGCTCTCATTTCAAATCATTCCATCTCGCCTCTGTAAATCGCTACGTTCTTATCAGTTTCATGCAGTTTCACTTCGTACAGCAGACCATCCGGTATCAATTCCTCGAGGCGGTCCCAGATAAATATGGCGATGTTTTCCGCGGTGCTCACCGTATCTTTGAAATACGGCACGTCCTTGTCAATGTTCTTGTGGTCCAGAACGAACATTACTGTGCTCTCCATATGAGCTTTAAGGGCTACAAGGTTCTTCACCATGCCCGTGCTGGCGTCCACTGGCCCGCGTAGCGTAACCTTCAGGCGGTAGTTGTGCCCGTGTCCATTGGGGTTATTGCACTTGCCGAATAGCCGACGGTTCTCGTCGGCAACAAGGGCCGACTTCTGTTGGTAAAAATGTCTCGGTTCGATTGATGTACACGACTGGGCGGCGCTTTATATAGCAAATCGTCGCCGATTTANATTCGCAAATTTTCGCGTTTGTTATGATATTTTTGAGGAAATAGTAATACTGACCATTTACAATGCTCTTAAATATCCATTATATGCATCTTTTGACGATTTGAAAACCTCAAAATCATAAAGCGTCGTTCGACGCGAAACGATTGAATAATTTGGAAAGTTCTGTTATTGTCGCTATATTTTGTAAAACTACGAGGATTGCTTATATATGGTATAAAATACGGCTATCGTACATACTTGTCAGGATGGCCGAGCGGTCTAATTGGTTTTTACTCCAGGACCCCGATGGTCACTGGTTCGAGCCCTGATGAGGTTTACTTTTTTTCCCTTTTTAAATTGTATTCTTGTTTTTTAACTGCAGATTTTTAGGTCAAATGTTTGAATTTATCAATATAGAGCATTTAATGACATGCTTCAATACATGCCAAAATCTAGTGGACAGTCCCTTTAAGGGTAATGATATATTTGTCAAATATACTATTTTTACTTCTTCATTTTTTGTTCTGAATTGTTTTCACCCGTCCATGATTGTTAACAAGACTAATAAATAAATGACATTGTTCACAATCACATACATGTTTACCAACAACAATGATTGAAAGGTTTTCCAATATAAAATGTATATGCTAAAGCACAATCGTGGAATATGTCATGTAAAAGGAAGTATTACGTGTCTCTCATTGCATTTTCGTTGATGAAGCAGATATACTGGTCGAAAGTTGATTTTTAAGAGGTAAATATTAATTTATGTTATATGTACGAATGAATATAGACATTCGCAGTAATTCGGCAGAGTTGGTCTTAAAGATATATTATAATTTCAGTTGCAATCTAATTAACCCCAATAGTTAGTTTACATCTTTTGATTTCAACGCTTATAAAACACGTATTCATATTGTTAAACGCATTTATTTTTTTTAAGCATATTTTGCATTTTTAAAGCCAGAGGTTTTATTGTTATAAGAATGAATTGCACATTACTTCAGATTGCTTTATCCCTTATGTTTACAATTTGCATTCTTCGCTTATAATGAAAAAATAATGTATAACGAACCGTCTGACGCAAATGTCAAGTGCTTGTTAGTTTGAGGATTTGGTTTGTTGAGAACGAAGAGCAAGAATATTTAGGACATGTTCTTTCAATGAATACCCGCATGATGCACAAGAGAAAATGATGTGAACAATAAAAAGTGTTATTTTATGCAATGTGTACGTTGTTTTAACATAATTAATGCCCAAACACTTGTATTCATATGGAGAGCATCGCCTTTGTATTAGTGTATATAATACTATTTCTACTGATTTATATATGTAAGTAAGTTATTAAACATAAGTCACAAAATTAAAGAAATAATTCCATTTGTATGATGAAAATAAAATAGGATAGATTATACTGTTATTTAACACAACAAATTTTGTTTTGCTAAATAAATATTACACAAATAAAAAGCTAAAGCTCGTGAGCTAATATTTAAATTAAATAGAAACCAACAAATAAAAATGTATAATCGATACATAGTAAAATTATAAAACATAAATAGATAAGCATGTGATCAACTTTTGACTTATATTAGCATGATAGCGGTGCCTCGAAAAGCTGAGAAAAGCTCGATGCCAGAGTTCCTGACTTTGTATATTACATGCGCTGTCAAAATGATGTCCGCATTTTTGTCTGAAATCTTCTTTAGTTGTACTGAATTTCTTTCCATGCGTTATTTCCCCGACAAGCCATCGTTATTATGTACTTCCGCCCCCTTTAATGATCGTTCATTGTGATTATAGTATTAAGACCCGGGCAGACAATACGTCATGTAATTATGTGGAGGTATTATTTATGTACTGTTTGTTAGTTTTCAAAGTTCATGAAATGATTTATTGTCAAAAAGTCATATTGTGGTCCGAAAGACTATTCGATTGTATTGTGATTTGTTTCAACCTAATGCATAATGGGCGAATATGAGTTTTTTTAATTGTTTTGTAGGCGTTTACACGGGGAACTTATTCTCGTTTTAGTAATAGGATATGAGCCGCGTTATTCAAACATGGGTATCAAGCAATATGCGGCCGACGTAGTTTCAAACCAGACTGTGCATCCGCACAGTACGATCAGAAGTTACACTGTCCGCTAATGAGACACAATTGCTCAGGCTGGTCCGGAGCTACGCTGGCGGCGTACGACATTAGACCCATTTTCGCATTACGCTGCTCATATGTAACACTGCAAAGCTCGTTTAAAGAAAATGGTCGTAATGCGAATTTATTTTCCAATATGGTCGATTCGCGTTGATATTCCATAAACACGTTCGAGTTACCGTTACTTTTGCAAAAGTTTTTTTTATTTCAAATCTATAGTCGTAGGCTTTGAAAGGGAAAACTATTTCGATGAATGAAATATTCTTATATTCTTACAACTGTTGGTCGAGTGAAACCTTTATGTGCAAGGTCTTTTAAGAAGTAGATGACACTCAATCAATAACTAAGTTGATCATGGGTTTGCATGTGTGGTTGTACATCAGACGGAATGGCTGCATATTCAAATTGATTTCCTGCCAACATATGGCCAAACAATCCAAGGCGTTGATATAAATGTATGTCTACTGGTTACTTGCAAATATATATATATACCAAGGCAGTGCTCAATAAAAACATCTCAACAAGATTGTTTGCAATATTATATCTGAATTCTGCGTTTGCTTTCCTGTACCAAATGTACTTAGTTATCGACTTTTAAGTTAAAACATTTTCCCTTTAAATTAACAGTGCTTAATTTAAGGCTGAATTCATCGAAAGTTAAGTAGAATATGCTATGTAAACACAAATCGCCTGATTAATTTGAACTTTACAAATTAAATTAAAATGTTAGTAATGGCTAATAAAACGGCGTACAAATATGTTTTTAAATTTTATATATTGGGATACAAATTTTCACATTCTTTGATTAATTTATAATGATGTCTGTGTTTATTTGGACCGTTTCTAGTCTATATTATGACGTCAGAATTGTATATATATATATATGCAGTTCAAACAATACCACCGCATCAATACGTCACTTTAATAATAATTAATAATAGGTATTTTAATATCGTGAATTCTATCTATATAAGAGATATGCAGTTTGTTGGAGGTCTGCGTTACATGTAAAATATGTTTCTTTCAATCTATCAAGTTAACATGTACCACACATTCCCGATGTTACCATTTACTTCCAAATGTGGAGCACTGTTTCGTAAATACGTCAGGAACAGTATAATTTATTGCACCATAGAACATTAAACACACCATTTTCAATTCGTGAAACTACGTCAGTCAAAATAATGTATCACACCTGTTTGTGGTGAGCACAAACAAAATCAGGTTTTTGAATGTATGGTAAGGATGTTTTTGTCTTTGTATTTCATCGCATAGTTATGCTAAAAATATCTGTATTAATTCAATTGTTTAATTTTTGTAAATTGACGTATACTAATCAAAATTGGTCCTCTAAGCAAGAATTGTTTGTAAAGTATTAATCCATAGTACAATAAAATGAACACTCACTTAAAGTCAATATATTATATTGAAATGTGATAAATGATAGAAACATTAATGATATAAAGCATAAACACTCAGGGGAAATAACAACTATCGGTACTTACATTCCAAAGTTTTTTTTAAGTGCGCCTACATAGAGTTCCATGCCTTATGCATATTGAGATAGATGCAATGCAATGCTTATCCAAACCAACGTAGCACTCATCACGATGGATTTTATAAGTAGAAAATCGGGTGACCTAATTTAAAAATGAAACAAAACAGGTTAGTTGTATACCAAATACAGGTTATTCCTATTCCTATTTGCAGGAGATTTGCCAATGTTGTGTACATATATAAAGGCGGCATGTTTTAAATGTCTATAGGTGTTTTCTTCAAAAAGATAAACTAAACAAAATTTGGCGGTGGATATCATATCAACGAGTATGCTTTTTGCATTTTGCTTGTTGCATTTTAGAATCATGCTAAGCAATTAATGCAATAGATTAGTTGTCTTAATGACCTGCGACGTAATCACCACTGTTTACATTTTAAAACATCTGTCACTGCGGGAAAAAGTTCTCCAGATTTAGCGCTACTTCATTGTTTATAATGTGTTATAACAATATCCTCTGACTGGAAAAAATTTCAAACATTTCTCATCTCAATGAAACAAATATAAGTCGAACATGTGGTGTCTGAACTGAACTAAATTATGTGGTCAACCGCCACTCTAGACTTTGATTGTGCATACCTTAGGCTAAATATTTGTAAAATATCCTGATGACAGATGTCAGAAAGACAAGACGTTGGTTTCCACATTCAATCAAAAGCAATTACTTGTCGGTTAACCATATTTCATTCCATTTTCGAAAATATAGGTGAATTTTAACTTTTGCATGGATGTTTAGTCGGCTTCGGAATGCTGATGGAGATTGCATTACTAACAAACAAACAATTTTGAAGAAACGATCGTGTTCATTCGACTTACCATCTTTAGTGCAGCATAAAATAAAAAAAACATCTGTTTTTAGATGACAGAAAACAATAGAATAAAGTTACATGTTGAGAGGTTAACATCCGTGCAAGTGAATAATTAGTTATCTAAGATACTACATCTGTTTGTAATATGAAAAAAACCCTATGCATCATGCTTAGATGGAAACTCTTCATTTCTAAGCGACGCTTTCTCGTCAGCAGTAATCAAACCTAATGTCAGTTGATGTTAAACAGATAACTTAGCGAGTGCGTACAACCTGTAGAAAAATAATAATACATCAGATTGACATAGGGCCTATACTTCTTAGAAATAAACTTAAAAGTAATGTTAAAGCTTCTGTTTATAGATACTTAGCGTCTTTGTAGACTGTATAAAACATGTCTGTTTAATAAATAATATATATGTGTTTCATTTGTGTAATTGTTGTAATCGTGTTTACGAAATTCTCAAATATTTAAATATAAAAGTAATTCTTATTCAAATCAATTCGTAATCGTAACTCTAAGTTATCGGTCAGTCTAATTTTTCGGAAACCCCCTTTTTAAACAAAAAAAAATAAAAAAAATTCGTAACTCTTAAAAGTAGGACATATAGTTTTTCGTCCATAATGAATGACTTTAATTTTTCAGACAGTATATTGTACAGAGCTATTTTACGAAATTTCTTCCCTGTTTTCGCACAACAGTACTTACAATGATATCGTATTAATGAAGCAGTATGTTTAATGTTTTTACTTTGTTTAAATACCATGTCAGGTAAGAGATTGCACAGATGTAAAGTTGTATTAATCTCAAAGCAGAGAAAGAAAAGTACAAAAAAATACAATAATTACACAATAATTTATTGTTTTCGAACTCGTTTTTTTTAAGTTCATAAATACATTACCAAAATAGTAACTTTGAAACCAGCTCTGCTTTTTATCCTCGATAAGTAATATCTATATATTGATTTTTATCTAAATACATCTAATAACGTTCAGGTAAATCATTATATAACTTCTTTTTATCATCGGCAACCATGCCTTTGACATTTAAGTATGCAGCACACACCGATTTTGTTTATTATTGATAAGATATTTTCTTGTAAAAGTTCTCCTTTCGGTACATTTGTGTCATTTGTGTCGATGTGGCAGGTGTACGTGTTCGGGTTCATTTAAGTATAGGCTGACCCATATTCAATTTTCTGTCATGGATTACTGCAAGAAGGACAGTCCTGAATACGAGAAACATGTTATACCTGACACATAACTCTGGACAACCACTGGTGGACAATGGCTTTATTGTGATTAAATGTACACACATAATTTAATTTCTCGTTTGATTTGCTGCAAAATGCATGTATTGCTGTAAAACAGGCCACTGGAAATATTGTTGGGAAGTTTACATGTCGTTAAGCTAAAGAACATGCGTTTTGTTGTTGTTGCAAAGAAATGTTAAACATAATTGCGTTTATGTATACTTAAGCATTTACTATACACTGAGAGCATTTCAAATTACTGTTTTGTAATCCGTATATAATTGATTCGTAAATAGAGACCCAGCTAATGAGTGTACGAAATGTGGTTTGCAAAACAGGAAAAGTTGGGTGCATCAAAGCGCGCCGTCGGTAATTAAACGAGAAGCATGATCTTATCGGCTAATCGGGGTAATGAACAGGATACACCGTTATATAACTTCTACCTAGAGTGTCGTGAATACACCACATTGGTAAATGATTTACCAAATATTGCGGTAACCTGATTCTGTTGCATTACTTACCTTAATCAAAATACAATCTGGATGAGAACTTAAAACGATTCATGAACTTGTGTGCGAAAAGCTTGTTTTGACGATTCGTAACTTTGCCCCATTTACCACAAGAGGAACTACCTTCGCACAATGAGTTTCTGGTGTTTGAAAGGACATATTGTTGCTTCTCGTAGCTTATAATATTATTTTGTCAGTATCGTCATTAATATTAATGAACATAATATATTACAATTGTAAATCACCATTATTTTGCTCACATTTGGTTTTTGCAAAAGCGATTAAGCTTTGTTTCTTAGTGTTACTTAAGAGTGACTTAACTAAACGTTTGCTGACATATACTCCATCCGATTACATTAATCAGTTAAAGTATATAATCTTTTTAATTATAATTTATCTATGATAGTTCATGCTGGTTGTAAAAGAAAAATGGTCGTATTCTGTAGTGGTTTCATAACTGTCAGGTATGGCAACTCTGCATTTGGATATTGACTGGCTGATGTTTGCTTTGCATCTAAATTTGTACTTTTTAAAATGCCCTTCGACAATTTTAAGTAAATCACTATACATCCATGGGATATAACAGTTTTCTAAAAGAAAACGCTGATCATTTAAAATATGGATGAATCCTTTAACAAATCTCAAATGGTTTGCTGTCACTTTTTGAAAGGGGTTAAAAGGAGCGATTTTACCGTGAGATCATGTGTTGCGTAAGCGAACCGATGGCGTATTGTCGGTTGTGTTTGCGACAAAAGGCATGTTTATCAAACCCACATACTTTTTGTGAAACCTTTTCATTTTTGCCAGTATAACTAGTCTGGCTGCTACTAGATGTAATCATGTATGGATTTAAGATGTATTGTACTAAATATTGACAACATTCATTGCTTTGATTTAAACCCATTAAATAAATATGACAATTTAATTTATGATATTTGCTCTAATCTTATTAACACGCCCATGTAGTAAAGCACCACATGTTCTTAATATTTTTCAATTCACAAAATTCGAAAATGTATTTAACTACACCTGCATATGATGGAAAACGCATTACTTACCTAATGACACTACCGGCTATTACACAGGCATCCATCAGTAAGTTATTTGTAATTTGAGTACAGTGCAATGTGGAATACATTTCACAATTGTATGGCAGTAAACATGTTAAAGTGATAAAACCCTAACTAACCGTAAAGTACATTTCTAAACACTTCTAATGTGTATTTAACACGATTTTTTTCAACTATAGATTATCTTGATATTTGGTGAATAGTCAATAGAAGGTTTCTAAAATTCATAAATTCGACATTTTTGCTGAGTAAAATATGTGCAATAATGTTTTCTGTCAAACTTAATGTATAACAGTTTTAAACACAATGTAAGTCCTCGTGCAAAGTATTAAACGGTACAGTTTTGGAATTGGGTGTGTTAATATATATTTATGCGCCCCTTCGAAGTAGCGTAGGTATATTATGTTGCATTCCTTCGGTCGGTAGATAGGTAGACTCTTCGTTTTGTGACGAAATCTAGACAGCGTTTTGACCTAAAATCATGCAACTAGGTAAGATGGTTACTTGGGAGGAATGGAGAAAAGGAAGAAGAATTAGAGCCTATCGATTTTGATGTTAACAGTTAAAAGGTCAAGGTCACATGGGCTATGAAATAAAAAAATTAAAATAATAATTCAAGTAAAGTTTATACCCATAAAACATCATTAAGAATTATAATTTTGATAAATCAATAAATGAAGATACATCTTAACTTGTCATATGTTTTTACCGTACGGCTATGCTATGAACTAAGTTGGTAGCTTATTTTATTTATTTGTTCATTTCTTATGTAATCGCGATTCTTGTTTTAAACTGGAAACAAACTCGGAAACAAGGACAAAATTGTAATTTTTCGTGACTTCTTGCAACATATGCATCACTATTTCGTTTTAATTCGTAAAATAATTATTGTACTTCACAGACACATTTTTCTTTTTTAAGACTTCTCATTACAGTACTTTTGAGTTCATTGGCCTAATTTGAGGAATGTCTTGCCAATGCGTTGAATGTTTGGTCAATCTATAGAGTATTCCACACCGTTTATAGGTCCATCATAACATATCAGATCCTTATCTTTCAAATTGTATGGAAATATAAACAAACATATACATGCATATATAATATTTGTCTAGAAAGTTAAAATGGACATTATTATTGAAAAAGAAACAAAAAATATCAAAACACGGATATAAGGATTGTTTTCGCAGAAGAATGCGTAATATTCACGATTCAGTTAAAGTTTAAAGTGGAAACGGTTGATAGTGAGCTATTCAAGCTATCGGGCTGTCGTTTCTGCTATATGTCACATTACAATTAAAAGGCCCTCATGTTTACAATAGAGGTATCGCTCAAATGTTACATTCTATTTATGTTCAGTTCATAGAATTTTAGGTATTGTATGCGTAAATACATTATTGATTAAACCAAATATGCAACTTTTATACTTTTATGAGAACATATTGACACACTTACCCTAAAACGTTTTCCCAAACTGATGAGCACAGTACAATTGTACAATATCCGCAATACGTTTCCCTTCATTAAGTACAGGTGTTTCAGAACATTGGCAATGAAAGTGAAATAGGAGTGAACTTCAGAGGATTAATTAGCTGTATATATAGTTTATTGCTGTAGGATAAAGGCAATTATAGTCGGACATTTTGTATGCAACACTTACATATCATTGTTTACTTAATCTAAGTTTCAGCAAATCCGTTTTCGACACGTTCACATCCTTAAATGTACTATAACTCTTGTTTTAATTCAATAAACGTACAGAATTGACTGTATAATGTAAATGGTTAATTTAATTATTTAGGGTCAAAATCATAATAATGTTCACAATTATAATTAACATTTTTTATATTTTGTTTGTTTTTACCATATACAATAATCACATTAAATGTCATCATATGATTAGAGCATAAGTATACCATATGTACATTTCTCTGATGACGCAGTATATATTTAGTATAAATTATATACTATACGTTTAATATAAGTTTATTTCGCAATAAGCATTTGATAAACATTCGGTTATATACACATACACCAATTTTCACAACTTACATGTGTGTACATGTCAAATATTAGTAGATTTATGCATTCAACTGTACAAAAACGTCTTTTTTAACACTAACCTAGAAGTGCTTGTTCTCGATATATTAAATTGTTTAAATTACGATTATGTATTACCTTTAATTTGACGGTCAATAAAAACTGATTAATAAATAAGCATTTTGCATGGTATTCACTTTTCATTAATAGTTTGCTGACAAATTGTATTTGAGTTGGGTGACCTTTACGGTACCTCATCATTAGCTTTTAAAAACCCAAAAAGGACAATTGCTTGATCAGAAACAATGTGTTATAACAAAAGGTTTGTATGATGCGTATTTCATAATAGGTGGAACTCAAACAATTTTTGTTCGGTACCTGCATCTCCCGGCCCACCCGTCTAAACAATACGTTTTTGTTGTATTTCTAATATTTGGCGTGTTCTGAGATTTTACTCCATAAGTGCAATATAGGCTGCAGAGCATCATGTTTTTTATGCATAATGAATACTTGCATTATTTAACACTAGATATAAAGCTAGAAATACCAAAGTATAGAAAACAAAGCATTCAAATGATTCTAAAAAAAACAATTAACCGCCATGATACCAAGGCCGAGATTCGATTTCACTTTTTCGGAATTTGCTTAACAAAACTAATTGGTTGGTTGGGGGGGGGTATGAACAAAGCTTATCCATTTAAAATATCTTCAAAATCACATGCAACATCAATTAGGAGATTCGCATTGCACGTTTTGGGACTATTGCCGACGTGTTTTTTTTTCAGTACTTTGAGAAATAAGTGATTTTGCTTTTTTTTACAGTGATTGTATATTAAATAGAGGATTATGGATAGTTAAACAAAGTGAGTAAAGTGAGTATGTGAACTTTATGTTATCTACCTTACAGACAGTTGCCAGGAAAACATAACATTTTTAACGAACAATGTGCTAGATAAATTAAAAAAATTACATATACGCGGCCATTTTGGGACACCATGTTCATTGAAGCTTGACCATTTCACTATCGATGCTTATTTAGCCACAAAGGTCACGTTTGACCACTCTATCTATACTTCCCAAAAAGTGGAGTACCACGAAAGTGTCAACAATGGGCAAACCTGACAAAAACCGCAAAAAAGAAATCAACTCGACGGGTAGCGTTAGTGAACTAGAAACGGACTCTACTGAGCCTGAGTCGTTAAAAAAACAGCCTTCAAGTGAACATGCTGCATCAATTGAAATATGCAGCGGCGAAGAAAATGTGCGAAAAAGTGAAAGCGCTGACATAAAAAAGCGATTGAAAGACATTAATTCAAAATTGTCGAATATTGTTTCAAACGTCGACAGATCAATCAGCAAGATGAACGATAAGGTGAAAGATATTATCGCAAGAGACGACGAAAGACTGAAAATCTTAGTGAACGATCTCTTTGACAAACTAAAAGAGAGTTTATTAACATCATGTACAAAACAAATTGAAATTTTAGAGGCAAGACTATTTGAGAAGGATCTTGAAAACGATGCACTGAAGAAAGATGTTAAAAACCTGAAGTCGCAAGTAAATCAACAGTCCGAAGAAAACGCAAAACTTAAAGCTGAACTAGAAAACCAGGAAAAGAACCGAAGTAGATCAGAAAATGACTCATTGCCAAGATTAACAGCATCATCCAGGAGAGCATTACTATGGAAGACGTTTACATCGCCCACCGACTGAAAGGGAGTCCAAATGGCAAGAAAGATATTATCCTGCGTTTCAAATCACGTATGACGCGTAACCGAGTGCTAAGGGAAAGCAAACTGCTTCGTGAGAAAGGCGTGTTTTGTGAGATGCTTATGAGCGTAAAACGGAAAATGTCGGACGAAGTTAAAAGTGTCTGGTCCAGGAACGGGGCCATCTCATACAAAGACGCAAGAGACGTAGTTCATCGCGTAGAATGGGAGGACTATCAGCACTGGCTTGATCTACCGTGGCCTAAAAAATAACATTCATTTGATATGTTCAAAAGTTCATTTTCCTAAAGTGTTAATAGAGTAAAAAATAAAATTACATTGCTTGCGCTATGTTTTGTATACTTCATACTAAAGGTGCTAAATTACCAAAAACGATAATGTGTTGTAAAAGTTTGATAGTGTAAAAATGTTTATGTTGTTAATGCTACTGTTTTTTTGTACACTGTACTTTCTACTCGAATTGGACTGACGAGTTAATAAATACAGGGCATTGCACGAGTTGCACGGGGAACCCGTTTTTTATTGAGGCCGATCAATAAGATTGTTTACAGTGCTTGACAAAATGAGATAAGATTACAACCTAGACACATGTTAAATGTATTGCGCACATTAAAATACCACATTAAAACTTGGATACTTTATGAAACAGAATTTTGGTTTAACATTACTTTTAACGCCTAAAAGAGTTTTTTTGTTGTTTTTTTTTCTTCTGTTTTCGTTTTTCGTTGAAGAAAGAAGCATCCTCTCTTTTAGGGAGGCTTTTTTTCCATTACAAAAAAGCAATGGCCGTGCTGCATCTTTTATATAAAAAAGATGTGTTCCTTGGCCTGACTGCTTTTCTTTGTCTTCTTTTTTAATTCCAATAATAATCCATTCTCTCGTCACTACAAACTCAGCAAGCACAAGCAACCAGGCATATTTTATATCTTCATGTACAAACACTTCAATATGGGTATGCTTAATTGCATAAACTATATTTACTAGTGATGGATGTTTTATAACATAATCCTTAGCTCTGTGTTTTGCCTAGACTTATGTCCGTCTCTACTATTAATTGTAGTGATTGCCTAAAAAGTATATCTTCGCAAATATCCGGAAAATATATCAAATCATATTGTTAGTTTTGCTCTGTGATTGTAATTGTTTTATGTTTTTGCAAAAAAAGTGTTTACTTAAACAGCATTACTGTATTACTTATACTCCAACTAATACGTCTCCTTACTAGATCATACATTTAAAAGAAATACATATATTGTGTGCTAACGATATTCATTAATATATTCTTCTTACTCGCTATCGCATAAGGTAAACCTGATATGTTATGAACTCAGCGATGTTCACTATACATGTACATCTATTATTCTAAAAAAAACACTTATCATAATATAATATGTCATTGTGTTGTACATCTATAATTTATTATTATATGCTTGCCAGTAAATAACCTACCCAATCCCATTATGCGCAATTCACGATGTATGTTTTTAAGCAAATTATTGAAAATACATTTACGTGGTAATACTAGTGAAATACTGTAGTCACACCATATTATTAGAACAATGATAGAAATATAGTCAAGATGTCTTATCCTTTTTGAAATCAAATTAAAAATTATGTACATCTCTTCTCAATGAAAATTTCAAAGCATCCTGTACTTTATAGAGATACTAAACGAAATAGTTTGTCCTTTTTTAAATTTAAATACATGTAAGTCTACTAAAATATTATATCTGAAAATAATCGTTAAAGGGCCTTAACAGAATAAAATCTTAAAAGGTTTGAAATGGAGACTGTAACATACATACATACACATGTACATACAATTATGTTTTTGTTTATTGAACATATTGCACGGAAAAGATATTCGTGAATTGAAATAGAAAAAAAAAACAACAGAAAAAAAAACATCTTATGTATCGATTGTATTGCTTTGTTTGTTTCTTTGCTTGTTTACGTTTTGACGTTTCTTGTTTGAATTTTGTCGTCATTATATGTTCAATGTCAGCATAATAAGAGCTTTTTCTTATTTGAATTTTTACGTCATAATATGTTTAATGTCAGTGTAATAAAAGCTTTTTCTTGTTTGAATCTTGACGTCATAATATGTTTTATGTCAGAGTAATAAGAGCTTTTTCTTGTTTGAATTTTGACGTCATAATATAACACTCGTTACCAATTATAACAGAGCGCATAATAAAGAATGCCAGAGAAGCATCAAGTCCTCTGCGACCGACTTCAAAAGGAAACAGCCAGGTCCAGCCAACTGTACATGAATTAGAGCGCATAATAAAGATACATATACACAGACTATGGATGCAACAGAAAATGTTCAATATTTTAGTGTAATTAATAGAAAAGTTCCTTAATGACTATTTTGTATCAAAACATCGAATACATTATTTAAGGATATACTGAGTTTTTAATTAAATTTAAATTCATGTTCTATCTCATATGTTAATGCAATCTAGAGTAGCAATAGGTGCAACACTTTTGATAAATTATGCAATAAATTGAAAACAAGTAAGATTAAGAACTCGCAATTAAAACAAAAGATTAAAGGACGAAGTGCAGAAATGTTTTTTTAAACGTCATGTGATGTATTGCTATCATAGTGAACCCATCACATATAATTTGTATCTTTATTATATATCTGTTGAATGTTTTTAACAAAATACAGGTTGTATCAATCGTTGAAATAAATCAGTATAATGCTACTCGCTGTTTTCCGATTCCGTATTACATTCATTTATACATTTATATCAAAATATATTATTAAGAAAATCTGTATTGAAACCGCTTGTAGTGGGAATCCTACTGATAGAAATACATAACAATACCTCATTGAAACCATTATAAAAATAATGTTTGGTTCCAAGTATATTCCGTTAATTTAAAGCGTTTCGGAACACGTATCGACGATAAAATCTTTTCATTGAAAGTGCAATCTACATGCAGCAACCAATAGACATGCATTTGCCATATTAGGATAATGAACTTGAATTATATTATTTACATAGTATAATGGTTACGAAACATTAATATACCTGTTCATGAACATGTATTACAAGCATATGACAATCAAATTTCTGAAAGACAAGATCTTAGCAATTTTTGAATAAACTTACAACATGCAATATTGTACAATTTTTCGAAGTTACTGCTATCATACTGTAAACATTTGCGGATGTAAACTTTCATTATTTTCTCGAGTCATTTTTGCACACACACACACACACACGAAATATTTCAACGGCATAAGAATTGTTATGATAACATTAATTATTTTTAAACGCTGATCAAGTCTTCATGGACAAATCAAGTGTTTGGATGGATAATAAACAAGTTACACAAAACAAATGATTATAATTACATGAATTAATTAAAACGTTATGGATTAATACGTGCTCAAATTGAAAACGATGACTTTAAACACAATTGACTAACGTAGAGCTTAACCATATACACTAAAATGATAGACACAGTCACGATTTGCTCTAAAGAAAAACTGTTCACAATAAGATTGTTTCCAGTGTTCATGTATGGTGGAGGATAGAATGTATCAAATAACCACTTACCACAGTTAAATATAAACAGACTGTGTTTATGTGTTATTCTCGCAAACTGTTTGCCATTTTTGGTTTATCGATACGTCATGCCACTTCCATTGATCCCGACCATAAACAACTATGAACTGTTCCGCGTCATTAGATGGCTCGTTCGTTCCCCATTTCTTATATTGCACTTCCGAGTGGTTGTCCATTCGAAATACTTTATCTCCCTTGTTATAGAAGTCCAGAAAGAAGCCGCCATAGTCTAATTTTGAAATAAGAATTATTTGGTTTAAATGATTTTCTGCACATGCAAGAAGGAAGTGGCTCATTATGTAGAAGCATTTTTAAGTATACAATCAGTATCATCCAAGAAAAAATAAGCCGTTCTAAAACCGTGACTTTGTTCGTTTACAATATTCAAAATTTTCATGTTGTTTTTACGAACAGATGTTCTTCCAGTGTTAATATTAGCAGGATCAGTAATTTAACGTAGTCGTTCGTTATTGTTTTTTAAAGCATCGGGTTTGCAATGTTATAATATCTTAATTAGTTAAAAATAAGTAACGATTTTCTTTTGAAAAGTGTCATAACGATTCTCTTAACCTGTGATTGATTAATGTAATAGTTTTATTAGATGATCTGAAATACTGAGGCGTTGATCCAAGTTTCACTCATTGTATATTTATAGTTGACTGATTAAATGAGTGATTGATTGATTTATTTAATTATACAATGTCATTATACATAGAGAATAATAGGCTAGTGTTGATTATAGATCAAGTTTATCATGCGAGGCTTAGAAAACAAAAAGCACGAGCCTTGGCGAGTGCTTTTTCGTTTTCGTGCCGAGCATGATAAACCTGATCTATAATAAACACTTACCTATTATTCTATTTATCCCACTTTTTATTCAGTAAACCTTTTTATTTAAACAAAATAAGTTTAACTTGTTATTTTCGCTTGATTTATGACGTCATTTTGTCGAAAATGTGACGTCATTTCGTGCCGTGTATTATAGCAGAAATTTAATCAACGGGGCTATAATCAACCGAAATCGCTGTAAAAGTGGGATAAATGGCAATACAAGTCTAACACACACATGTACTTACGTAAGAAAGAAACATGCATGAATTAACAAATACATAAGTGAAGCCATGACACCAATCATTAAATATCAAGGATAACACAAAAAAGCGTTTGAAAAATACTTATTTCCATTGTGGTCCTTGAGATATAGTGTTGTGTGACATAGGACGATATAAGTAGATAAAAGTTTATTTCACAAATTTGAGCACCTTCAACAAGTCACTTTTAAGGAAAGCAACTGTAAATAACACAAAACATCTATGTTACACCTAGTTAGAAATTATTCAGTTATACAATATTAAAACTTTAAAATAATGCTAAGAACGACATTTATTTAGCTTGTGAAGCTTGTAAAAATCAATTGACAACAAGCAATGAACAATCTGAGTAACTTACAGAAAAACATATTTAAAACAAGAAAATAAGAAAGAAAATTGGTTAAGAATTGAATAGACTAATTGGATGTTCCTTAGCACTGAACTTGAAATTATTATATGTTACAGAGTCTCTAATATTCTGTGGCAAGTTAATCTACAAAGTGCATCCGATGTAGGCAAATGACATTTTACAAAACCCTTTAACCTTAGGGATGGAGTAACTGATAAACTCTATAAAGAAGAAGGGATTCTCGTCACGTTTAACAGGGTCTGTACATTTAACAGCCTTGGCTATGAACCTAATTTTGAGTTTATGAACAGAGTTAACTAAGGTAAAATGTTCCTTCATATATAATGGAGCGGAATTAGTTTTGATATTAAAGCTTGATAAATGGTTTTAAAATCAACTCCACTAGCCACTGGTAACCAATTCAACAGGGAAAATTGCTCTTTTTCAACATGTGCTCTGGCATCTACGGTCAACACTAATCGAATCAGTTTGTTCTGAGTGACCTGTAACTTGTTCTTGATAGCTTGAGTGGTATAATGAAACCATACAACTGAAGCATAATCAAAATGACATTGGGGAATGACAGTGGATAGCAACTTCTTTGTATGGAAGGTGAGGAAATCTCTCTTTCTGTAGTATTTTTAGATGGTGTTCAGTTATAAAAGTAGCAGATAAAAACAATATTTTATAATCTGATAGAGTTTCTGGGGTTTCATCGTTTGCTATATTATACACTTTTGACAGTTTCATTTGTGATGTGCGGATGCGACAGAACGTTTCCCCGTACACATCTTCAATGTTGTCATATTGCAGTCTTTAGAAGCTGTAAGGAGCAGTGCTTAATGTGCATAAAGCATATCTACGTTTTGTTTGACACACAATTTCTTGTATAGTTTTCTCTATAGTGATCGCTAACTGAAAGTTTAGATTCCGATATAGATTAAATATGTATTGATGCAACGGCAATGCGCACCTTATGTTGCATAGTGACCAATAACATTTTGAAGTTTAAATCTGTCATACACTGCAGCTTGACATTAATAAAGCATATTTGCATTTGTGGATAGCTCTGGTGTTGCTGTCTTAAATTATTTTTTGTTTCGAGCATAGGAGTGTTTTTTTAGGGATACTAAGTACATTGTTTAAAACGAACTACGCATAAACATTTCGCACTACTATTTAACAGTTGCAGATAGCTCTATTTGTGTCAGTATTGTTGTATTTAATAATAAAAGCTGTTAGTTTCGAACATTTGAATGGTCCTAACTTAAAACTACTCAATAATGTAACTTCATATTGTTGCACAAAACTATTAATACGCAGCATAAAATTGAGACTTTCAATGTAATGACGTTTACTGAAAACTTCGAACTCCAGCCGTTGATGTAACAATGCAATTACCTTGAGTGAATCCTCTCATTTTGTTCGTCAAAAAAACGTGCTCACCTTCGGACTCAATCGTCACAACACGGTATCCACAGAGTTTACAAAATGCCTAAAACGAGGAGAACGTTGTTTTTTCAATACCACTATTCTAAAAACTTTTTTTTTAGAGGTCGTAGACAATGTTTCTAAGTAGAATAAAATAGTGTCTATCTTAATGTCGCATTTCAAGACACTAAAAATAATCTGGATACTCAATTTATAACTGTTGCACGTATTCCCTCAACTCAACACAGGTAAAATTTGCATAACATTATTTTTTATTATTGGAATAGCTTACGGTGTTTGTTGAACTCATTGATTACCTTTGTTAGTCCAAACAGGGCCACTTATATGTTTGTGGAATTGTGTACTATTATCATAAAATAACATGTGCCGGCAATAGTGCTACATATAACAGACACATGTGTACATACTTTGTACATAATACATATACACGTACCACACTGTCGTTATAACTCACGCGGCTCCTTATGTCGAAGATGTAAGTGAATCCCTCAAACGTTTCCCGATTGAGAACGCATTCCTCTGAAAGTATAATAACTGATAACGTAGAGATGATTGTCTTTCAACTTATATCTCAAATACTTTGAGAACACAATAAACTTTCCGATCCTACGTTGGTCGTTATTTTGAACCTAACATCATACCATATTATTATGATAATTATTATAATGGTTCGTCTTCTTCCTCTTCTTCTTCTTCTTCTTCTTCTTCTTCTCCTTCTTCTTCTTCTTCTTCTTCTTCTTCTTATTTTATTATTAGTATTAGTGTTAGTGTTAGTAGTGAAGTAGTGGAAGTATAAGTAGTACTAATAGTATTAGTATTATTAGTAGTATAATTTTTATTATTATAAAACTGTGCTAATACATGGATTTCTCCATGATCAAGTTCCACATTTGCACTTAGGTTAATTGTTCTTAAAACGTAATTGGATAATGTGCAATAAAGTATGCACAATGCACATGTGAAATATAGTAGTATTATGATCAGTTTATTCACCTTCGGTTAATAATACATTTATAAAATCATGCATAAAATGTGTTTATGGACTTTTTGTATTTAAAACTCGTTACCGCTTTTCAATATAACACAGCGAAAGACGCATCTAAAAGGTGCAGTTAATGCATAAGGTCGATCAATGCAACACACGTAGTGCCTGCACCGGATAAGGTGTATGCGAAACTCACTCTCATAAAGGAACAATAAGTTCAAATAGGCCCAAGATACTAACCTTGTACACACTGTGTGATGTTGGTCCATTGTCCCTTCATACACACGCTTGTCACGTTGTTTCTGTCGTTTGGAGCGTAACCATTGTTGCATTTCAACACCCGCTTTGTACCGTCAAAATGCATATTCCCCAGTATTGTGCCATTCGGAACTTTGGCGAAAGGTCGACACTCTAATATCAATAAAACATATAATATAAGCTGTACACAAATAAACTAATAAACTTCGTAACAAATATTGAGACGGTAAATTGTGTAGCAATACAAGATAGATTTCGAAATATATACATTATTCCTATCTCCAGCAAGAGTAATAAATAATCTTCAATTGCTAGCGTCAATTTGATCTTTAGTACGAAAAATAGTTTTAATATTATTATTATTTTATTTATTATTAACATTTTTTATTATTATCAGTATTATAATTATGATGATTAAAATTAGTATTTTTATGATTATAATTATTATTAGAAGTAATAATGTAATTATTACAAGTATTATTAGAATTATTAAATACGTATCTATCGGTACAAACCATTCGTGACACAATGTCGACATTTGTCGTTGTTGTCGACGCAAGATTCACATGGCTTTACACCCTGTAAGGACAAACACAGAAACATATAATATACTTTCATAAAGGTATTTCAAATTTCTTAACTTAAAAAGGGTTCATTTTTACTGACATTTGGTTTTGGGAATATCTTTAATAAGTATACATGTATTAGGAAACTGTGACAGTCTTGTAAGACGCAAATATGAACAAGAAGATAGCATATTATAAAATAAACCCACAAATATTTCACTTCCACGATGTTTTTTCAGATCAATATTTAACTTAAAATAATAATTCTACTCATTTCTTGCTATAAATATGTGCATTTGGAAGTCCTTATTACGACCATCGGAAATAAGAACTAAGTATACTACGTATATAGACATATTTTAAAGTAAGATGCGTCAGGACCTTTCGTAAGCGTTGTTTAATCGAATACAATTAGCTTTACTGTGTATTGGTTAAACCTGCTTATCAGGCCTTTTTTTCTGCTTTGTCGCCGTTTTCAACAATATTTCAATCAGTGTGGTAAGTTTACCAAGTTACACTTTTCTTCGGATTGCCGGGTTACCAGTACTAACGTCACCTAATTATGCAAGTTACTTATATCTTCCTTCCTTTAATCTCAGGTAGGGAAGGAATTATCGTACAAAGGATTTTATGACCAACTCCCACAGTGACATGGCCGAGCGGAGAATAATACCCGCGATCCTCAAATTTGTAGTACAGCGTTCCAACCAACTGATATAGCCTGCTCAAGATATTTGCATTTTTTTACGTGTTTACGAAACAATTAAACATTGCTGCAAAACCTCCACAATCAATTAAATATGAAGAAGTGAAACTCCAGAAGCTGCAGCAGTATTGCAGTTTTATCATTATATGTGTATTGACCTGAATGAAAACAGTACATAGTAGTACGCAGTTCGATTAAATAAAACTATCTCTCGAGACTATAAGTAGAATCGCATTTAGACCTTATATTAGTTTTTCTTTAATAATTTTAACTTTTCTCTCTGGTTTATATTGTGATCGTAGAATCGGTTTATTTTGCAATTATATAAAAACAATACCTCTAATGAAATGTCACTGCGCTTGACATACACCATCACACGTGGCCCGTTTTCGCTACAAGCCAGGGATTCCCAGAAGTCGCTGATGAAATGTAATTCACACAACAATGCCGCTCTGAAGTAGCCCATCACAACACACGACCATCTCAGAACACATTGCTTGAGACATTCCCTGAACGACAAGTTGGGTAGCATCACCCTCTCGATGGATTCATCTTGCCTTGGACCGAACCGAATATTGCTGTATTCCGCTGATTCTATCGTCAGGTCCTGGACAGAGAGAACACATATCCCACTTAGAAAGTAACGAAGAAATTCCATCACGTCCACTGGCTGCTCGTAAGGTTCAGGAGCACTTTTTCTATGATCTTCTCCGGACGAAATCTCTAGCGGTTCTGCCACAATCACGACTTACCATCAACCGAACGATGATAAAATATGCATGTAACGATAACACAAACCATAAGCATATTGATTGTGTAAGAGTAAATTATTGGTTCAGAACTGATTTAACATGAATGTTAACAGTCGTGCCAGTAAAGATATCCTAGGTAGAAACATATCATTTTGACTTGAATATAATCTTGAAACGACTTTTTTTATCGACATTTTGATAAGAACGTGTGTTTTATCGTTGGTCAAATCCATACAATGACACCTTTATGGACAAGCATTATAGTAAACGATACATATAATATATTTATATTTAACAATGATAAACCATGTAGCATCGTGTGTGATTATGTTGTTTTATTTCAATAAAAAAAAATATTATTCAAAGAAGTCTTCGGATGTTCACGGAAGTTAACAAATACATAACGATATCACTTGTTTATTAAAACACATTTTGACTGTGTGACAAATCTCCGAACACTTGTACTGGCATTAATATTATGTGGACCAGACTGGTCGAAATTAAAAAGCTCGTTTCTAGGATCATTTTTATAACATGTTCTATTTTATGTTGCTCAATGAAGACAGTGTGTTGGATATTGTGAGTTGGTGGCTCCTGGCAAACTCAAGATGTATGTTCCAATCTTTGCGTTCCAGTCGCCTTGGACCATGAGGATGTCTTTCTGTGCGACCTTGGCTAGGGTGCGCTCTAGCTCTGCATAAAATGGTTCAATAACATCGTCTTCGAAGTCTGATGTTGGTGAAGCAATCCAAAAAAGCCAACTGGTTTTCTCAAACCGGTAAGTGCACTGCCTGATGGAGTTTATAATGGCGCCGCAGCAGTTCCAGTTCACCATCAACAGGGCAAACACAAGGACGTTTCCTGGCGCCACATGGATTAAGTGCTCACAATCAAGCTGAAGTTAAAAAACAAGAGCATCACCGAAAACCTGCGAATTAGATTTCACTTGGAGAAACTGAAAGATACATACATGTATATACAAGAAGCATTTGGAAGCACAGACGGGTGAACAATGCGCCGCCCTGAGCATCTGACACAATCAAATTCCTGCTGCCATTGAAAAAATATGTTATTTGGAAAGAAACAAGGAATAACAATCGACTGAGATCATGGACCATATTTACCAGAAATCGAACATGGAGGTGCTAAAGAAGATGAAAGAGGCCAGGGAAGAGTAGATTGAAAAACAATTTATCAACATTGACAAAAAAATGACCATAGGTCGCAGTGAGAATGGCTTCATCACCCTCACGACTCTCACGAAGACCAATAGGCCCCAGGCATAGCAGACACTTACGGGAACCTCCTGACTGAAAGTGCCGCTGTCCTCACCAGGTGGACTGAATGCTCAAGCGACCTCTATACCTACATGATTGAACAAGACCCCAGTTGTAACAACCTCAGACCATATTAAAGGCAAAAGTGGAGGAGACACACATTGCACAACGTCCCTTCCAAGCTGATACAACATGGATGAGAGGCCATTAGGCAGCAATGACGACACACTGCAAGAAGATCTGGGAGGAGAAAAAGTGACCCAATGAGTTGACCCTGTCCTTTTTCAACTCCATACTCATATAGGGCAACCGCAAGCTGTGCGAGAATTACCGCAACATCAACCTCATCAGCCATCCCATCAAAGTCATGGTACGCAGGCTTGATTCAGAGCTTGGCGGAGCGCATTGGAAGATATATGTTTCTTCAGAGTCATCATGAAGAGTCCCCTACAACACCAAAGTGAGGTCTTCCACAACTTCATCGACGTTTAGCAAGATTTCGACCGCGTGTGGGATTATGGCCTCTGGCAGCTTTTCAGATGATTCAACATGACGAAAGGCCGGTGCAATTTATGCAAGAACTCTATGGAGATGCACCGCAGTACTTCTCAATAGACAGATGGATAAATTCTGCATGACATCACTTATCGTCCGTAAGGGATCTCTGGTCCCACGTCCTGTTTAACCTTATCATTGAGAAGATAATTAAGGAGACCCGTCACGACCACCATCCTGTATACATTGATTGATAGTCTATACAGCGAACAGAGACATACAATCAAAACAAATTTCTTCAATGATTACATTGATTTAATGGATCTGTTAAACTTATTGACGATTTTAATCCGAAAAGTAATAACTCCTTGTTTACGAAACATCGCTGTATAGTTATAAATATTTACATTTATAAAGTACTAATGTTTACGCGCTTAACGATTGGAAATAAAGTTGTGCTTATAGCTATTAACATTGTTTACGTTTATAACAATAATCCATTGTTTACCACATTAATATTAATTTAAAAGCAATTGCCTTTGTGTATTTTTAAAGACATTCAAAATAAACTCGTTTTATTTCCTGCAGATAACGTAACAAATAACTGGACTAAATTAGGACTATTATTCTCTGTTAAAACTATTGCAAATATAGTTGTTAAACATTACATTATATTCCAAATACAAAGTACAAGCTAATTGGAACATACTATTGCGTGTTGCAAATTTAATGTAAATAGAAAGTATAACAATACGTTATGGCCCTCCTTTTACTAATTTCCTATACTTCATAAAAAATAAGAACAAAAGCCTATAAACGCAAGCCCCTTACGACAAAACAATTAACACCATGTTGACGTCTCACAAAACTAAGTGTTGTAATAAGATCTACACAAATAACAACTTCAATTTGTTTATGGTATGAAAACTATTTTTCACAAAACCTTAATACAACTGAACTAATTAACACAACTGAAAATAAAGATTACAAAGTTATCCGTGTGAAAAAATATATATTTTTTACATCGCAAACAACAATTCCACACAGCCTTATAAAATATTAATTTATTTCACTCATTGGAAATGCACTTGCTAGAATGAAAAGCACATGCCAATTTTTAAAACAGCGTTTTTTACCAATGAAAAATTAGGTAAGTATATTATTTGGACATGTTTAGACTTTTGTTCAGCCCTCAACTTTCTTCAGGATTCGTTTTTTCTTAAATTCAATGGTACTGTTTTTTAACTAAATGATCTGTGCGCCCACGGGAATGGGCACTTACTTCGCATCGCTTATTAGTTCTGTATTGTTGTATTGCTATCAACAAGACATTAATTGAAGTGTATACAAAACAACAACACATAATTAATTCAGTGCTTTAACCTTACAAGTTGGTAATATTTGATATTTTAAACTAAGTTAATATTGTCTTTGAACATAGTATTCACAATATTAAACTTTACAGACTTGTCATCGAATATATCGTGTTCATTATTTACCTGCATTCCTAGACTTACATCTTACTTTTGTTGAAAATAAAGTGAAAGCCAGTCTTTATGACAAACGGGACTTTATGGCATATTAACTCTTTCATTGCTGGAACCGAATTTTGAAGGCCTTTGCAAACAGTTTGGATCCAGATGAGACGCCACATAACGTGGCGTCTCATCAGGATCCAAACTGTTTGCTATTCTGATAGTATTCTTTGAAAAAAAATCGAAGAAAATGCTAATTTTAGAAATTCAGCAGACGACATTTAAGCAGACAACAAATTTCCCAGCATGCAAAGGGTTAAAATTATGCGGGGTTGGTATTTGAACATTTAAAATGCGAATTCGCCTAAAGTATATTACTATATAGTGTATGTATGTATTACACAAACAATAAAACGCACGAGATTGAAAAAAAACAACATCATCCAGATTACTTTACACCAATGGTCTCTTCTGGAGCTGTCATAGTGAGACCATCGATATACAGTTGTCCATGAAACCATAAAGAAGTCATTGTTACTAGACCGTAACTTTCGTTTCTTATTCATTTGCATTTCCCTGAGAAGAATGAAAAAACACTGAAGTATAAGTATATTAGTGGAATGAAATGCTTTTCTCGTTTCCAGAGTTTAAACGCTGCCAATTCGGTATTAATATAAACAGAACGCCAATTCGTCGTGTTTCATCCTCAGCACGGATACACATCGACGTGAAAACGATAAATAATGTTATTTGCAAAGAATGTGTTTTTTTTTCTCGTCAGTTCTTACACCGATGCAATAAATAAAAACGTTATTCAATGATGAATAAAAAATTACCATCCAAATATTTTTTTGGAAGATTGGACACTGTATTCAAGCTTTATGACTTGTGTATAGTGTTAGTTGGACTAAAAGTAAAATATTATTGACTTCTTTAATCCGGTTTCAACTGATCGAACCAATAACAGGGCACTTATTTATTTGTGGTAGCAAATGATTGATCAGTGTACCAGTGAGTGATTGATGAATAATTAATGAAGTTAAATCTTTGGACCGATACGTATCCAGTTGAAGTACACCGATTTGTTAGTTTAATGTACTTTATATTGTGTGATCTGAAAGAAGTTAAATTTTGCAAGTTTCGTTTTAACGATAGCACAATCATCACCAACAACAATATCAAAATTAACTTAAATTATTGAAATACATGTTTTCCTTATTTATTAACTTAGCTAATAACACATAACATTGACGTATCGATCAAACGCAAACGTTTTTTATCGTGATTGTTGTATTTTCGTATGATTCTAAAATATAAGGAATGTTAAAATACTCAAACCATGTAATGTCACGGTACCCCTGCCCCGTAACGCCGCGAAACTGTTTGTTACAAACGAGCGGTTGCCTTTGTTAGCGTTTCAGAACACGTTGAACATAATTTATTATTTATATGAGAGATTTAAACACCAGATCAATAAGGCTTTTTCAAAGCTTTTAAGGTTGTGTCTGTATGGATTTAAATTATTATCTTGAAGCCAACAGATGTATATGAGTTGTATGTAGATTTTGTATTTGAATAATTGATACAGTTACAATTAGTGTTTCTTTGAAGATATCTTCAGTTCACTTCATCTAACGTATTATACGTTAAAGCTTTGGAATGCTTCGCTGCATCTAAATTGTTATGCTCTTTTTTATAATGTTCTGGCCTACGAAATCAGCGTCGATGATTTTAGTGATATTGTAAAAGAACAGATCGATATGTAGCAGTCTGGCTCATAAAAATATGACAGAACGCTGTATAGTTCAATATTTGCTTTATATCTCAGTCAGTTACCTCAGATATTTGTTAAATCAACTATGGTTTTCATACCTGAAGTTGTGTTCTTCCACAACTTAAGTTTTGAAATGCTTAAATGCTGATTGCATTAATTTTACCATCGTCTTTAGGGTATTCATCCAACTTCTAAATCAATATCAGCCCCTCCTTAGTAAACGTTTCGCAAATCTGCAGAGCCAGAAAAAACAACATTCACACTGATGAGTGGTGTAGGCCAAACTGAAAACATGGTAAAACTGATTATGAATAATCGGATTGACACCATCGGGTAATCTTCGACTCGAAGTGCCCTGACGGCCTGAAATTATTCAGTGTCTTCACACTCATTGGCTATATCGTCAAACTCTTCATTTACAAATCCATATAATAATTCAAAATTATTCATTCCATAAAAAGCCCCATGCTTCACACTTTAAAAAGACTTGTTGTAGTACTTCAATGCCATATTTGTATTCCTGGCGATCATAACCGTGTCGTAATGGCAACCTGTGTATTGTGTTATTATTATGTTTAATAATACAAATAATAATAATAATAATAATAATAATAGTAATAATAATACTAATAATAATAATAATAATAATAATAATAATAATAATAATAATAATAATAATAATAATAATATCTTATTGTGTCAGCTTGTAATCAACGGTCACTAGGGATCTGAAATTAAATAATTTTTTCAAAGTGGTTGGAAGGTAAGCATTGCGCAATCAGTTATCATACTTTCAGAGGAGTGCGTTCTCAATCAGGGAACGTATGGAGGATCCACTTACACCTTCGCCATAAGGAGCCGCCGGAGTTATAACGATACTGTGGTACTATTGCGTGCACTGGTGCATGTTATACACAAATCCACAAACATAAGTGGAAATGTTTGGATTAACAAAGGTTCTCAAGAGTTACGCGTTCAACAAAACCGGATTCTGGTCCAGGTGTAAAACTTAACTTTAAGCAAATTGTTATCAGTGTTGAGTTCAAAGATTGTGTATAACTCTATTAAGTCGAACATCAAGATTTGTTTAGTGTCTTGAAATGCAATTTGAGATTTACACTATAATATTCAACATCTTACTTAACATTATCGAAGACCTAAAACACAGTTGTAAGAAAAGTGGTATTAACAAACACCGCGCTCTTCGTTTTAGGCATTTTGTAACCACTGTGGCTACCGTGTTGTGACGATTGAGTCTGGAGGGGAGCACGAATATTTGGCGGACAAAATGAGAGGATTTTTTCCTGATCCAAAAGGTGACCACATGCTGCAAGGTAAATGCATTTTTACATCTAATGAAATGGCTGGAATGCAAGTAAGTATCGATACATTTATGTTTCAATACTATGTCTTGAGTAGTGTGTTTTTGCGACAACATGTTGTGTCTTTTCACTGAAAACCCCCTCTTACGCTCGAAAATACAAACTTCAACTTGAAAAGAAGACAGCACACTAGAGCTATCTGCAAATGTTAAATGTTCTATATAAATGTGAAGCTGCAGTTTTTGTATGTCTATTTGTATTTTGGAGTTATACATCGGAATACTTTTTCTCAGAACATAACTAGTTCAAGTGTCTACGCAACAAACGCGTATAATAGCATGGGTTTCGAGAAACTTATAAATAAAACTGTTTTNTTTTTTTTTTTTTTTTTTTTTTATAAACACAACACCAAATTAGTCAAAAACATTTGTTGTTCCGACCATTAACAAAGAAGCGACTAACTGCCCACCAGTCAGGACCATGAAAATGAAACACTTACTAGAAACAGCACCAAAATAGGCCATACACGCAAACAAGAACATAGAGAACTGTGAAAAAGATTAGTAAACCGTATTACAGAATTGTATACGTGGCAAGGTATATAATTGTATGTTTTTCTTATTTAAAATTTAGAATATGACGGCTTCTTTCTGGACTTCTACAACATTGGACAGAGAGTATATCGAATGGACAACGTCTCGGAGGTCCTATTTAAAAAATGGGGCACAGGCCAGCTAAGTGATGAATCAGAGAAGTTCATAGCTGTTTGGGGTGGGGATCAATGGAAGTGGCATGACTTACCCCCAACCTACAAATACAACACAGTTTGCGAGGATGAAAAATAAACACAGTCCGTTTCTATTTAACTATGGAAGTTGGTTATTTAATACATTTTGCCCTTCACCATACCTGAACACTGGAAATCACCCTTATTGTGAAGAATTCTCATATTTATGAAACAAATCAAGTGTATGTGTTTTTTTTAAGTGTGTTTTTTAAGTGTGTATGGAAAAGCTCTACGTAAGTCGATTGTGTTTAAAACCGTCGTTTTAAATGTTTACACGTGTCAAATCCTTAGCGTTTTATCTTGATTCGTGTACTCATGATCATTTGTAATGCTTCAATTGTTTATTATCCTCCCGTAAACACTTGGTTTGAGCAAGGAAGAGTTGAACAACGTGTTGTCATAATCACAATAAAAAAGTGAAACTCCAGTTGTTCGGGCAGTCTTGCATTCCTATTATACACACGTTTATGTTCCTTTATTTATGACAAATGACTATAACAATTATAATGCCGTTGAATTATTCCGTAAGAGTTTGCATGTGGCATGTTTGTGTAAAAACTACAAAAAAACTACATAAAGTTGAAGTCCCAAAATGTTAACAATCCATATATTTCGTATTTAGATTTCATATAAGCCTGATGCCATTAAGTTCAACTCTGATTCATAATTTTTTTCTATTTTAAGTTAAAAAACATATGTGTGTGCTTATGTTTTGCTTTAACTGTTTTGTCAATAAAAATCCATCAAAATGGTTCGTTGGATTGTAATTATAAATCTTCTGCTGATCCATGTTTATTATTATAATTATATAAACCATTTTTACATATCTCATTTTCGTCGTCCTTCTATTGTACAATGCACTCGTCGTTGTTTGTCCACATGACGTTGCTGTAGAGTAAATATAACAAGAGAGACGAGCGGTTGGTGCAGTTGTTTAAATCGCACACTTATATTATGTATTATAAAAAATATTATTTCCTTCAACATCAAATAATTATTTGCTAATAACACTATTTTCCAAACACCGAAATCATGTCCCAAACGTCGTTAAGGCTTCACAATTGAAAGGGAGGTAGCTTGGAAAAGTTGTTTATTATATTACCATGTGAATTATGTCCCTTATCTAATGACTGACGTGGTGATGGCGTAGCAACATCGTAAGGAAATAATCGATTTCAAGGAAGAATTTACAACAAAAAATATACGTATGCTATCCAGATATAGCTGTATATGGTACCCTGTTACTAGAACCTTGTCTAATTAATCGAAATTATTTGTTGACAAGACTTGATCAATGCGGTAAGTAAGATACAAGCGAACCATCACCCGCTGCATAGGCTTATTAAAGACAAGTTTAAATATCTCAACGAAATAATCGAATAATACACATTTGGTATAATAGAGATACCATTTGTAAAGTACGCTCGTGTTTACGGAATAATCATCATATCTTTCATTGAGCATTTCGATGTTTTAATGTTCTATACAACAGTTAAATACTTCCAACTCTATACTCAAACACGGGTCGGTTTAACTCGCGTTTTTTTTATTAGCGCCTTCTGGATTGTGTTTATAAACAATCCGGCGTGACCTACTTGTTAAATCTGCAAGAAAAAAACCCTCACTGCCAATATTATTTGATTATTTTGTGATTGAATGTCTTAAAACGCGGTCTTCAAACAATATTTGAAATTCTAGAGTGTAATTGATTGTTTTTAGTAACAATCGGACAGTACTTGAAAATAACTGTGATATTTATTTTTATTTGTTGTGTTAAATTCCATTTATTTAAATTGTTATATACGTTATTGATTGTTTTTTTTTGAGTGTTATGTCAGATCTTTGTTCATTCATGCTAAATTTATTATAAGTGCTGTTTAACCTATTAACCGCGGATCTACCGAGGAAAAAAAAACATCAATGACAGAGAGTGGTGTTGTTTGTGTTGCTACCGCAGTTAAAATTGAAGGATTTTCGTCATAAAAAGGCAATTATCCAATGAATTTAAGTCAGATTTTTTTTCTTTTAAATTATTTATCGGATATATGAAGGTGGTCTCTAGACGCAAATAAATATTCCTTAAGTACCGCGACTCGGGTTTCTGGCTAATTGATGTTTTCTTTTAAGATTCCACTAAACATAATTAGACCATTGTCAGAAAACAAACGTAGTAAATTCGGTATCATTTCTTTAACTGTCACTAAGGCCGCTTCATTTCAGCCCTGAACATTGACCCATCCGCAATCTAAACGCGTCTCAGAATTGCTTCCCGTTTACGTAAACCGTGTTTTTACCAAGACGTTTCTTTCCTGCCGCCTTTCCTGTCGCTCCTTTCTGAATAATGATCATCGATTCGCCAATATAACAGGTGGATATTTTGTCACCGTTTTATGTCTACAAATATATTGGACTTCCACTTTATCCTTGTCGGGTTTTACCGGAAGTCGAGCAAACGACAGAAAATGATACAAACCTCCTTGGCAATACTTGTTTATCAGATCAATGAACGTTCCTTTACAAATACGATCGATTTATAATATAATAATCTATTCTAGTATCATTATCTAATATAATATCTAGTCTTGAGATTTATGTGCACGACAGTTATAACAATGTAGTGAATTAATAAATTAATATTTGTAAACTATGTTGGATCCATTATATATATTTATATATATATATTTATAATTATTATACAATAGAACTTTGAAAAATCATCAAGATCTGGTAAAAGTAATTTCATAATACAAATTGTGAAAAATGCTTTAAAAAAAAACGTTCAACTACTCAAGGTCTACAGACTGGCATTCCCTTCCAGAGGACATCAAAAAAGTGTGTGTCTTCATTTTTATCGAGTGCACCGGGATTGTCTCCCATATGGCCATCGCCCCCAGAAGACGTGTTAGTTGGTTACGGGGGATAGTGCAAGATACAGGAGACACCCCGTTCCAGAGGTTACCCTGGGTCTTTTAGTGCCCGGTGTATAGCACCTAGTACACTGCACCTCGGTTTAACGTCTCATGCAAAAGACGAGTTAGTAGGTTAGGTGCAGCGGGGGATCGAACCAGCGATCTCTGGATTGTGAAGCCAGTGTGTTACTAGACCACGGATCCGCTACATCAAAAAAGTGGAAAATATAAACAAATTTAAAAGAATGGTTAAAGAACATCTACAAGACAAACAAACTGAGAGAAGTGAGGACATATATTTATATTATTGATATAAGCATATGACTGTGTTATAGAAACAATTGGAATCTGTGATATAATTATACTATTTGAGTTGAAATGTTTCCATATTTGCAATAATATATATATAGTTAAGCCTTATGTTTGGTAATGTTATACATTTTTTGTTAATATTGTTTTAGATGTCGGATTGAGACAAAACTCTGGGTAATTCACTCAATCAATTTTCTCTCAATCAAACACCAAAGTATATGTATGTAAGTTAGATTATATAACAAATTGATCATTTTTTGTGTACTTTAAATGGAACCCATTGGAAATAAGCTTTTAGCTTAATGGGTTATCCATAGGTCAAATATTGCATTTTGAATTGATAACTAATTTTTATAACTGTTATAATATATAGATTTAATTTATTAAATTATTTATATATTATTTGATAATTACAGCTTTCAGAATGACATTGGTGTACTATGTTTCTATGTTTTTATGTATTGTGATATTGTTAAATGCGTTTGACCTAGAATGTTTATAAATAAATATATAAATAGTATTAATTCTGACGGAATTTCTTTTGAATATTTCAAACAAATCAGAAGCCAAGCACACCGATCTCTTAATTCAATCAATTTAAACATACCATGTACATTTCATTCCACTCACGTTTTATTGTTAGAAAAATTATGCGTGTATGTTCATTGTTTGTCAATTATTAATTGTCACTCTGCAATACTTTGTTAGTATATGCATTCCAAATAAAACGGCAGAATATATCTACTTTGAGATAATGTTCATCTTTACGTTTACATGATCGTTTCGATGGTCTATTTGGAGCTCTGTTGGTAGGGGGCATTTCCCTGTTGGTAGGAGGCGTTTCCCTGTTGGTAGGGGGCGTTTCCCTGTTGGTAGGTGGCGTTTCCCTGTTGGTAGGAGGCGTTGGCCTGGTAAGGGGTAAGGGCCTGGTACGTGCCTGGAGGGGGCTGGTTGTACCCGTATCCACCCGACACAACGGGGACGTACGGGTTGTTAATTCCTGGCGTATTTGCCTGACAAGAAGACATAATGTTTGAAATTGGCGTCATTGGTCTTTGATTTTAAAGCCGGCCGAGTTGATGTTGGTATATTTTCCCATTTTTGTTATGTGTCGCAAAAAAGTGAGTATGAATCAAAATGTGATTGTATGTATGTCATATGTGCAAAAAAAATGGTCAAAATCGGTGAAGAAATGCCCAAATTCAGTACAAAGATAGGGCTTTTCAATTTATGTCCATGGACAGAAATTATCTAAATTTAAACACGCGCGGGTCACATGTAAAACCACGTGACCATTGCATTATTGTTTACAACGCCATTTGCCATGGAGAAACCGTTATTTAGTAGCTCTTCATTGTTTTAGAAAGCGCGGAAGTGGAAATCACGTGAAATAGGCGCTCACGTGACCCAAAGCGTGCATACGTCACAGCTTAATAAAAGTCTTGAGGATTCGGTTATGTACATGATTAGGTTTTTTGATCCTTTTGGCCTTTTTTGGCACAATTTTTGCGAAAATCAGTATGGAAAAGTAAAGCTTTAGAATGTATCTGACGAATACTGATCAATTCTTGTCAGTTAAAAAAAAAACAAATTGTTGTGAGAAATATCAACCCGGCCGGCTTTTAAGGGACCGAAAACCACGAATGATGCAAAAAGAAAAGTTCTAAAATACCGTATTTTGTAAATGATTAGTTTAGATTGATTAAAATATCACGACTGGTATATACCATTACTTGATTTTTTTTTTTTTTTTTTTTTTTTACTTTATTTTTGTATTTATTTATTTTTACTGGGTATGTCTACCAGGTTACTACCAGTTAACTATAAATAACGCAAGTAGATTGATCATCATCGTCACGTGGTAAACCTAGGAATGCAAATTGTGCATGCGTAATGAATTGTATATATTTTATATATAAAATGATCAATCGACTCGCGTTATTTATAGTGTGTATATCGTTATGTCATCTGTTTTCGCGATGTACTTTCGATTTCACATCGCGAAAACTTATTACCGAAAATACTGAAAATATGAACTTTTTTCAAGTAATGTAATAAACCAGTCATGATGTTTTACTCAATATAAACTAACAATTGTAAAAGCAATACATATTTAAGAACTTTTCTTTTTTCGTCATTCGTGGTTTAAAGTCCATTTAATGATAATTCATGATAAAGAAATAGGTTTTAAAGAAACTTATAAAGCCTCAAAATCCTAATTCTTATGGGGCCACTTCGAGTCCGTTTTCTGGGAAAAACAAGTATTCGGTTCCCTTGAAAAGTTACGGTAAACTTTCCCCGAACCCGGGATCTTCCGTCGCAAGGCGACAACATATTCACCACACGATGCCGACGTTTATTTTGCATCCCACAAATGCACCCCAATCAGACCGTTATTAAACATATTCTTAACTAACATAACGACGGCGTCTCCTCACAATCACGATCACGACAACCGTGATGATTATTGCGAACACGGTACAGCCGACAACGATCCCGATGATTGGACCGAAGTTCAGATTACAGTCTTAGAAGTCGCCACACGGGTTGAAGCCGTTACAGGTCAGGTAGTCGTAAACACAGCGATGGTTGTAACACTGGTGCTCGTTGCCAAAGCAGTTACCTTTATGAAAGTACAAGGCAGTTGTTCATTTTAGAAATGTATCTGTATTGTGTTTGTGTTTAACTGTAAAGATATCACCGGTAACGTATTTACCTATGAAAGTTTAATTGTGTCAAGAAATGCAACATATAGCACACACATATAAAAGCATTTTTTTTTTACAGTTGACTGAATAAAACGAACACAATGAAAGGAATTGCAACTCTTGCCGTGACGATATTCACGTTGTGGACCACAGTGCTCTCCCTTGACCCGACATGCTCCACGCGCCGTGTGTTGACTTACAACACCGCTCTGCTGGATCACTCATTGAATGGGATACCAAACAACCGCCTCGAGCGCCGTGACGCCATCATCCAGGCCATCGGGAAGGTGGACACCGACCTCGTGTGCCTGCAGGAAGTCTAGATCGGACAAGATCTTGAACGTATTACGCATGCGCTAAAACAGCAGTATCCGTATTCCTTCACCAAAATTATGTTGGCGGAATGCTACCCTGCCAGGAGCTTGCACGTGAAAACCCACCATGCGACACCGCGATGCTGTCACTATTCATGTTGTGTACATCTGACAATAATCGTATGAAGAAAAAACCAGAGAAAACTTTCCAATGTTTACTGACAAAGTGTTTTACAGCCTTCATGCAGCTCTCTCAGAAATGCGTCACTTGTGTCGTGGTCACGATAAACTTCCTGAAACCTTTTGAGACCTTTCCAAAATGCGCATACAGTAAATTTCTTTCACCGGATTCCATTACAGTAAATGAGCCCGGATTGCTCCTTCTTTCCAAGTTACCAATTGCCGACGCCGGTTACACCGAGTAACATCCGGAACAAAGGTGTTTCATCGAGCGCGGGTACTAAGAAGCAAACGTGGTCTGTTTCATCGAGCGCGGGTACTTAGAAGCAAACGTGGTCGAGCTGGGCAAAGTGGTCTGCACCCACAACACGCACAAACCGGAACACTACTTTGAAATGGATCACATAGAGAGCCGCACCCATTCATCATATCTGGATCAGGGCATCTTCGAGCGCGACCTTCTGATCAAAGCCTTCGGTCACGTGGCACCCTTGATTCTTCTGGGGGACTTTAACGTTGGTGGCGCCACCGGTCCTTTCATCAACGACGATGTGCAAGAGGAGTTCGACGGTCTTTGCAGACACTTCGATATTCTGCCCGCAACGCAATGCACCCTGTGTTGGCCTCACGAGAACCCCTGCAACAAAATAGGACCCACTCCGCTGAACGTTGTGGTTGATCATATTTTCTTCAAAGGCATTACGGCCCTGAAGACGGAGCGGGTGATAACGCCACACGAGTTCGTTCTGCCCAGCCTGCTGCCACTGTCCAACCACAACGGTGTCATGACAACCTTGACAACGTGTTAAAGGTCTTGTTTATGGAATGTCTGAACCACTTGTACACAATTTGTTTGCAATCGTTACTATTTTCTGATGCTAGACCGGCATTCATCTTTGAGCAGAAATGAGAGGTTTTTGACATAGAATTTTAAATTTTAAAGTGTACAGTGTTATAGTACTCTGCCTGGATTGCTTTATGACAGCGTTCAATGTATAATCCGTTTGATGCATATTCAACGAAATGGCATCACGTTTGTCTCGATATGTCGTATAACCTGTTTGTGCTGTAAATAATGTATTGTTGTTAACTATGAATACTGTGCTGATACGATTGTGCGATAAAAAATATCATAACAATTTTGGTTTAAGCATATTTAAAATATGATACAATTTGGTTGAAAGCTTATATAAGGTAATAAGTGCACAATTCGAATTTATGTGTATGAAAATGAGCCGCGCTATGGAAAACAAAAGGAGCTTAATGCATGAGCGTAAAGTGCCGTCCCAGATAAGCCTGTACAGTCCGCACAAGCTAAGGTGCTTGTCAGCTATCTCATTCACCAATATAAAGAAGTGAAACACCATCTTCCAAATATCTATAAACTCGGGAAAACTTATCTAGAAAGACGAGTTTGACTCATCTGCTTTTAAGAAAGGCTATGTATATCGAACTGAAAACTGCCTGTCTGTCTCCCTGATCTCAGAAACATGCAAGCTAACAGAGCACATCATATGTAAATACAACCTTACCAACATGGAGAAAAACAGCATCCTTACTAACTTTAACCATGACTTCCGAACTGGATACTCCTGCGAAACACAATGGCTAAACACTGTTCGTGACCTTCTCGCCAACTATGATTCTGGTGCACAGATGATAGACATGGCTATCTTGGACTTAAGCAAGGCTTTTGATACCGTCCCACATACAAAGCTACTACATAAGCTAGAAAAGTTTGGCGTCACTGGTAGCATCAACCACTGGCTCAAGGACTTCCTCGCAGACAGGAGTATGTAAGTTGTTGTGGAAGGAGAGGAGTACAAACCTGCTACAGTCGACTCCGAAGTACCGTTGGGCACCGTGCTAGGTCCCCTGCTTTTTCTCTGCCACATCAATGATCTACCAGATTTAGTTAAGGCCCCAGTCCGCCTATTTGCAGAAGATTGCCTTATATACCGTACAATCAGAAGTCGAAGGGACCATGGCATACTACAGCAAGACCTAAACCAACTTGAAGTATGGTTAAACACATGGGGAATGCGCTTCAACGCCAAAATAACAATGCTACATCCTGACCATTAACCAGAAATCCTCAAACTTTTAAAGGCTAGAAAATCACATCCCCCATCAAGTTACTGAAAAACCATATCTCTGAAGACCTAAAGATGAGCTCACACACCAATGAGAGAACTAAAAAAGTAAACTCCACAGCTACCTTAGGCGGAATCTGAAACCCGGCTCTGAATCCTGCCGCTAAACAGCTTACCTTTCCTTAGAACGTTCAACCCTGGAATATAGCTCTATTTGCTGGGTCCCTCACTTACAAACAGACGTGGACAAACTCCAAAAAGAGGCAGCAAGATTTATCACCGGTTACAACACCAACAGATCACCAGGCTTTTTTGCAAGAATGTTAAAAGGTATGAAGGTCCCTCCACTCAAGGAAAGAAGAAAGGCAAATGGATTGGTCTCCTTCTATTAGATGGTTGAGAGGGCTGGTGCCATGATTTCTGACTCCAGACTCCTGGTCTAAACGCAAAGTAACCTCTAAAACATTTAATGATTATAAGTCTGACAATTTCGTTGAAAGATACGCCATAAATAACTACAAGTGCTTTATACCAACGCAGTGTAAAACTTCGCAATATAAGAACTCATTTTGCCCAAAGATAATAGTGAAGTGGAATAAACTTGAGGATAGTGTTGTGTTCGCGCAAACAGTTTACAGCTTCAGATCAACTGTTCAACTGTTCTACAGTGGAATTACCGGTACATCTAATTCATTCTCTAACCCGTTGTGTCTTTGCCGAAATGCCTTACAACGTATTTATCCATACCAGATCATCCAGATGTGTCACCACGTAATATACGATAGCAACCCATGTATGACCGTTTCGATAGTAAATACATATGATATGCGTGTTGTTTTAATTTAATAGTTTAACATACACACTTGTAATTTAATAGCTTTACAAACACACGTGTCCAAATTCAAATTTGAAAATACTTTTAAATAAATACTTAACGGTTGTCTTCATTTGTTTTCTATTTGTTTCCTTATACCTTTGTAGCAAGTTTAAGGAACCTCAATACATATTGATACATACTAGAATACTTTAAAAAAAAAAAATGATTTTTTTATATAAAAGTTAAGCTATTGAACTGTTAATTATAAGAACCCATGAGAAACAAATCATACCATAATGGTAGGACGTGATGACCATGTCGAATCCTCGACTGTCGCTATCGCTGCCGTCACTGTGGAACCATAGCGTGAGGGCGTTGTTAGACGTGGTGTACACGGATTATGTGATGTATGGCTGGCCCACACTGCTTTCCGTAGAAACCTATTCACAAGTAAAAATACATTTGTTATAAAAAAATGTCGGCGTGTATTTAAAAAATGACTTCGTTGTGCGTGTTTAACTGCCTAAATAGACAATTTTATTCAAAGGGACTCATTTACAGATTTTCGTATTTTTGTTCAAATGTCATGTGATTAATTAACCTTTTTTTTTAAAAAGAAGAAAAACCTAACTCGATTCAACTACACCAAGCAGGATTTTGAATCTGGAAGATAGTTAAAACTTCATGTCTGCTTACAAGTTTTTGCTAAGTCACCGATGAAAAGCGTTACAAATGATTAATAATTTTTGCTATGTCGATCCATAAACGAAATATATTTCTCACATTTTTATTAGTAAGGAGTGTTATTTTGCTTATTTAAATCTAATTCATGCATTACTTTTTTACATTTTTTTTTAAAGTCAACTGTGAACAAGTTATTTAAACGAAAGCTCATATAGAACGCCCATCTGTGTAGCACATAAGCATCTCACCACAAAAAGGAACGTTTAGTGCAACGTTTACTCGTTTTCCACTTAGGTACGATTGTAAACGCTTTGGGCATACACTAGCAAAACGCAAAAAAAAAATACTTCATTGAAACATCTACTAAAATACCGAAAATTCCATGTCCAAACCTGATCTGAAACGAACATAAAAATATTCGTAAGTGAATGAATTACATTGTTTTTTATATGTTAAGTCATTTGTGGTAATTAAAGTGACTGATATACACGTTGAATGTCAACATATCATACCGTTTGCGTACGGCGCTTAAAGGGTGTTTCCGTCATGCAGTTCNCTCCCTCCCTCCCTCCCTCCTTCCTTCCTTCCTTCCTTCCTTTCATCCTTCCTTTCATCCTACCTTCCTTCCTACCTTCATTCATTTGTGTATTTATTTATTTACAATTCCTGCTTGTTTGTCAGTTATCTATGTATTTAACGTAGCTTATATATGGATTAATAGTGTTGATATGAGAGTTTCTGTTGGATGTGTGAGAGAAACCGCGGTAATGAAACCACGGATATGGTTACTGTACAAAAACAACTTCTAAGAAAACGGCATCAGCAAAATAATATAAAATATATATAAAAATGAATTTAATTTAATATTTTAATGTCAATTATGCTCATACCTTAAACTAGAACATCAGATTCGATGAAGGCGACGTTGACAGAGTCACGGAGCAGTTCATGATGTTGCCATAGCGATAAGATGACGTGAGATGCAGGTGAATGGAACCAACGTAGTTCAAGTCAATCTGTGGTATGGAGTAAGACTGGCAGTAGTTGTCCGAGTAATCTGAAAAAAGTCCAATGTTTCAAATAAATCGTTGAGAGTTTTTAACGATTTAAATGACCTAATAATACGTTGCGATTAGAGTGACATCCTCGATAATACACGAATGACTTAACTTTTCGAATTAAGACTGTGCTTACCTACAGATAGAACTAAAAACTAGGGATGGGACCGAATATTAAAATATTCGAATATTCGAAAATCGGCCGAATATTCGAATCCAAAATTCATATTCGAATATTCTAGTTGTATGCAAAGTTACTTCAAAAAAAGTTATAAGTACATGTACAAAGGCGCAGTTTTGGTTTCCATTATAAGTCCTTGCTTTGATAGCAGCTGCCATCAATGAACGAGATGATAATTGGCAAACGGGAGGGTATACGGAGAGGGACCAAATGTCAATTTACTCTCAATTCAGAGATATGCAATATGAACAAACTATTTTCTGAGAATCAGTCGAAAATGAAGGTAAATTTATGTGAAACATCAACGTGTATTGATAAACATTTAAAATTCTGTGTTTTGACTTAACCTCAGCTTTCATTGTATAAACAGAGGTTAATATTATATGTAGTAACTTGATTACCGCAATTATTTACATTGTTATGTTACCGCCATTTATTTGTATTTGTATAAACGATGGTAACTTCGTTGTTACCTAACTATTTAAATTTGTTTACAATAAACAAAGAAACTTATAGTCTTGAATAGCATTGGTCCCTCCGATGGACAATATCAACAGCAATAATATGATCTTCATAGTTTTTATCTAAAAAATAATCACAATTAAAAAAATAGTAACAATATAACAACAGTAGATATTATTTAAAACAGTATCTTCCTGATCAGAGTCGGCTATATCTAGAGACATATCGATGTTATGTTTACATTACTTACATGTTGGTTATCTATCACAGTGTTATATGATAGCTGTTAGTCAGCAATAACTGTTGCGAAGCTTTGTATTATATGGCGAAACACTGCGACATTGCATACGTCGAAAGTAAAAATAGCAGTTGAAACATGCTAGATAGCTGATTTATTATCTGTGTTTATGTCAATGAACGTATGTATGCGATATATGAAATATGTGGAGGTATTATTTGAGACATAAAGAGTGCCACTTGAATAGCGTTTGACTTTGTCGATCTAGTTTTTAAGCACGACAGAGTTTCTTCGGTTGACTGTATGATCTGCATTATTGTTTTATGTCAACTACACAAGATTCTAGACGAACTGCTCGTGTCGTAGTACTAAATGTACTTCTATTCGTACTTTCATCTTCAAGCGATTTATGAGGTTACAACGACTATCTAATTGTTTTCCACGAGTAAGAGATCTCGTTCCAACGAGTTAGTGATTTCGTTCCCACGAGTAAGTGATCTCGTTCCCACGAGTAAGTGATCTCGTTCCCACGAGTAAGTGATCTCGTCCCCACGAGTTAGCTATGTCGTTCCAACGAGTTAGTGATCTCGTTCCCACGAGTAAGTGATCTCGTTCCCACGAGTAAGTTATCTCGTTTCCACGAGTAAGTGATCTCGTTCCCACGAGTTATCTATGTCGTTACTACGAGATAGTGATCTCGTTCCGACGTGTTATCTATGTCGTTACTACGAGATAGTGATCTCGTCCCCACGAGTTATCTATGTCGTTATCGCGAGATAGTGATCTTGTCCCCACGAGTTATCTATGTCGTTACCACGAGATAGTGATCTCGTTCCCACGAGTTATCTATATCGTTACTACGAGATAGTAAACTCGTTCCCACGTGTTAAGCAATTAAAAAGAAATAGATACCAACCAGCAAAGGTCACATCGGTGTCACCGTAGTTATCTGACTCACTCTAAGGTTTATATTCATGACATCAAATGAAATGAAATCAAATTCAGATATGTGTATCACAATCAATGCCATAGGCATTCACCTGTACAGTACAGGTCTTTGCACTTCTAGAATTTGTTGGAAAGGAAACGAACACTTGTCAGTTGATTTATAACAACAAGTTGTGTTGGAATAAAGCGGGAAGTTATATAATAATAATACGTTGAATTACAAGAAAGCGGGAAGTTAATGCACATGCTATAATCGGAGGAAGGGGGGGGGTCTTTCGTGGCTCATTAAATAGCGTCGTCTGCGCAGTTTGTTATAAGCCGTGCTCTGAGAAAAGGGTTTATTGCATATGCGTAACGTGTTGTTCTAGATTAGCATGTGCAGTCTGCACAGGCTAATTAGGGACGACACTTTCCGCTTTTATTGTATTTCCATTTGAAAGAAGACTCTTCTTGACGAAAACCGAGTTTAGGCGGAAAGTGTCGTCCCTGATAAGTATCTTATCTGGCTAATCTGGGAAGACACTTTAAGCACATGCATTAAACCCCCTTTCCTCAGAGCACGGCTCATATAATTTTTCAATTGTATGTAGTTGTTAACTTTCCGGAAGTCGTGTTCAATAATGTCTTCTTATCAGCAAATACATTTTCCATGTTTTTTTTGGAGTTTTCAAGGTTTACAAGTTAAGACTAAAGAAATAGAAAGTTAGCTTTACTTCGGTAGGGGGTGCGGAAAATAAAAGCTAGTTCCACATATTTGGACGTTGTTCATTAATTGTCAAGATACCCGGTACACATTTTAATGACATAGATTGCAGATCTTTCATTAGTTATATCTTTGAAAGTGTTAAGTACAATTTACATGTAATAAACAACAACAACAAGCATATTTATTATTTTTAGTAAATGCAAATTAAAGTATACTTTATCTCTGTAACGAAGTGATGTTTGTGAGATATTTAAGTTGCTAGAGCGATAAGATTCACACTCATACCATTTCCCCCAGGTATTTGATGCTGTTTAAAATACTAGTAACTTATAAAATCATTGTTATTATTTGTTTTAGTGTGTTGCGCAATAGTTGTATTTGCTATTTTTATGAATGTCTTGTATTTTCACCCACAGTCATTTCCCGATAAGGAATATGTTTCAATTTGTCTCATATGATTTATTTTTTATTTTCATAACTTAAAATTAGATAATATATTATGAATATTAATAGATATAGACAATGTCTTGCAGCGGTATAGCAACATGTTTTTTATCGGAAAACCATACCCACTTTTTCCGGGATTTTATGGTATGCTACTAAAAAGGAAAATGCAGAACATTTTACTCATCGACGTTTCTGTTTTTACTTTCAAACGACGAAGAAAATGTTTTTAGTCATTTACATAATGATTAAACAATCTTGTTATTGTGATTTTCAAAAGTGAGCATCCTTAACTCGTATTGAACAACTGATAAGTGACTCAATACTTGAATATTAAACTCTCAGTTAAAGAGTTTCAGACATTAATAGCAAAATGGTTAAACGCGTATACTAATATCGAATCCACACAAAGTTACAACACAAAAAATGAAAGTGGTGTATTATATTTTTAAAAAGATTAAAAAATATCAAAATATGTGTATACAAATTTTCCTTGAGAGACCTCAACAAAAGCTGCTCAAATATTTCCATTCTGTTGATAAACATGACCTCCAGATGGGCCGCTCATTTTTCGGCGTAAGTGTCTATGACTGGGTTTGACATAGAATTATTGCATAAACTATATGCAACGGGAATATGGTAATAGAATTGCACAAATTATCAAGTTAAAGCCCCTTTACTACTCAAAAGTAACCAAAATTTCGTACAATATTTCGTAAAATAAAGTTAAAAAAAAAAATCAGTGTTCCATTTAGCAATCGCCGAAATTTCAACGCCAGATGTGTGTCTGGTAACATAGATGTTTCTAGATATAAAACGCACGTTTTTATTTTTTTTTGTGACACAATTAATTCCATTTTAATCTCTCGCAAATATATCTATTCATACGACACAAGAACACTAAAATGGTACCATGTTAGTGTTCATGTGTCGTATGAATAGATATCAGTGCGGGAAATTAAAATGGAATTTATTGTGACACGAAAAGTTTAAAACATGCATTTTGTATCTAAAAAAATCTATGTTACCAGAACACATCTGGCTTTGAAATTTTGGCTTTTGCTATAAGGAGCATTGATTCTTTATTGGTTAACTTTATTTTTACGAAATACTTTATACGAAATTTCCGTTGATGTTTGAGTATTAATGGGGCTTTAAAGTCAATCCTAACTTACCAAAACTGCTTAATGTACAATCATAACTGTTGGCATATATTTGTTTAAATAACCAGTTGAAATAATATTAAAGTCATGTAAACGACATACTAGTATCACATGTTTTGTGGTGGCTTTATCTCCACAAAATAAAGCAAAAATTTGCATTACATTCATGCACGTGTTGAGAATTTTCGCCAATAAAGACACAATCTTTTAAAACGAACAATATATATTTATCGATGTGTATTTATTCGCCTTCGAAGTAATTAGTCACTTCTAACAATTAAAAACAATCATAACTTGTTATCAATGAATCATATTTATACATTTCACCATAAAACATGTTTGAAAGCAGTCCAAGGCACGATCAGAGCTTCAAAGCTATAACCAAATTATTGCTTCGGATACTGTTGGTTTTGGGCATACCCGGGGTACGCAGGGGGCGCATACCCGGCGTACGCAGGGGGCGGGGCCAGGTACTGGCTGGGGGCGGGGCCGGGCTGATTGTACCCGTATCCGCTCGACACCACGGCGACATGTTGATTTGTCATCCCCGGAGCGGTCACCTGTCGACAAGAGGAGCACAGCCATTGTAATACAATTGAGTATACGAGGGCAAGTGGTGGTCTTTTCAGAGCTCCGTGGAATAAATTCATTTAGGAATACTTACGTGAGAATAAAACAACTTTAATTATTTGTAAAATAAATAGTATCAAAAACGTATAGTGAATATATGCCTCTCTTTTATCAGTTTTCTAATATAATTTAAGTATATTCATTAAACCATAGGTTTACACAAACTTGGCTAGATAAACATGGTGGCATTTGCACAGATTAACTAGTACATCTTTCGTTATCATGTTTATGATGAGCTTACAAAACGACGGCGTCTCCTGACGACGACGATCACAATGACAAAGATGATGATGGCCGAGCACGCGCTGCCGACCGCGATGCCGGCGATGCCGCCGACGGTTAGCGGACAGTCGGAGTAATCACCACACGGGTTGTAGCCGTTACAGGTCAGATAGTCTTCGACACAGCGCCCGTTGTTACATCTGTACTCATCAGACTGGCAGAAACCTGCCATACAGGAGCAATAAAATGCTATTTAATTAAGTTATTTGAAATAACACACATGGTTGGTAAGTGCATTAGATACTTTGACAAAGCAATATAATTATTTTCTAAGATAGCTACGCGAGCGTTTATCGATAAGTAGTATGCACGTGGTATGACAAATGATATGCCTGAATCTCTAATCGGAATCACCCCAACGTCGTCGTCTGTGTTTATTCGGAACGATTTTGCTGTACGCACGTATATGATATATACAAATGTATGTTAATGTGGCAATTACAGAAAACAGAGTGCCTTTTAGCAAGGAACACATCTGCAAGAATGTGCCCAGACCCTAGTTCTCAAAGATGAGGGACATGCACCGTAAAAGAAAACTGTAAACTCATGACTATTCTGACGATAAGAAGGACGTGATGCTGTCATATAGATATACAATGTCAATACAAAACACGGGGAACAAGATGGAAGTAAAGACATACCTGTATGGTACGAAGTGATTATCATGTCGAAACCCTTTCCCGTCATACTGTTGTCACTGTGGAACCATAGCGTGAGGGCGCTGTTAGACGTGGTGTACACGGATTGGCTAATGTATGACCCACACTGCTTTCCGTAGAAACCTTGAACCACACACGTTATATTTGAATTAAGGGATCGTGCACATAATGCATTTTCAATATTTATCAATTGAAATATGGTAATTAATTATCTACTTAAAAAAAGTTCGCTTTACACTGAAAACCTTTCATGTTCAACCTTTTGTTTAACGATAGAAATGTAATTGTGCCGTTGATGAACGCGTCTTTGGTATATGAGTATCTTCAACTCAACATATGGAGTTTGTTTGCCGTCATAGCTTCTTATAGTATAGGAGCGTCCGTAAATGTTAATATGATATTTATTTTAGCTTTTTAGTTCCTTATATATCAGACAATTATACACATATACTCCATGAGATGGGCTGTACTATTGGGGGCCACCGAGCTGGCTTTAACCTACCGGCGGCATACGGCGACCTTAGAGAGGTACCGTTATGCACTTCTAGGAAGTAACCTACCGTTGGCATACGGCGACCTTAGAGAGGTACCGTCATGCACTTCTAGGAAGTAACCTTCCATTGGCATACGGCGACTTAGAGAGGTACCGTCATGCACTTCTAGGAAGTAACCTACCGTTGGCATACGGCGACCTTAGAGAGGTACCGTCATGCATTTCCAGGAAGTAACCTACCTTTGGCAGACGGCGACCTAAGAGAGGTACCGTCATGCACTTCTATGAAGAAACCTACCTGTGGCATACGGCGACCCTAGAGATTGACCGTCATGCACTTCCAGGAAGTCATACTGGCACGACTGGGACGTCTCCACTTCGAAACTCTGCATGAACACTTTACATGTTACACAATGTACTTTTGATCGTTTTTTGTTGTGTTTTTGTTTGTTTTTTGTTTTTTAATAATCCATTTATACGCATTGTCAATGTAAAAATCTAAGAAGTTAATGGTATATACTATATAAATAATTACTTATAAATGTTTAATGTAAATATATACTCAGTTTAATAATTACCCTAAAGTAGTACATAAGTTGTTTTGCAGAATACGTAGACGTGGTCAAGGTCACGGAGCAGTTCATGTTGTTGCTATAGTCATAGCTGGAGGTAAGACGCAGACGAACGGAATCCAGGATGGACATGTCAATCGGAAAATTATACCCATAGCAGTAACTGTCCAGGTAATCTGTAACATTGTTTGTTTTTAAATAAAACACAACACACCTTCTGAAAAGGCATATGAGCAAGAAAAGCCCTTCAGCAGAGTGGACATCAAACCACTGGTAAGTAACTTTATACTTTGTTAATTGGGTATCAAAAGATACGACCTTATATAGAATACCCCTAACTAATTGTGGATTCATAAATCTATATGAGCAACATAGCTGAAACCGAGCTGTTCATAACCCTTTAAGGGTTTGAAATCATGTTTAACATGCATTGTTATAATTACAATAACAATTATCAATGCTAGACAACGGTAACAAAATACAACATTTACATCAACAACTGCATTCAAAATTACCAAAATACTTACAATTAATGATGGCTGTTGATTGTCCAACTAAAAGCGCCAGATACACAAGCACGGGAGTTTTCATGTCTGTATGTCGAAGATTTCAGTATTGTTTAACGTAAATGAAACCTATTTTCAAGTAAGAGTTCATTAGCTGATTATATATGTATTGCGTTCCGTATGTAACGTTCATGGGATATAAGCAACCGTATCAGATATATGTGACAAGCGGTGTATAGAACTGTTTATCTTTCACATTGTTACCAACTCTGTTATCAGGTTAGCAACCAATGACGTAGCTTTAAGGACGACTGTCCGGTCTCTTTGATACGTACATGTATTAAGAATGAGACTCGCTCTGTGATCATAACAGCGGAAAGTGTCGTCCCTGATTAGCCTGTGCGGACTGTAACAACGAAGATCTATTAAATTTGTTTCATTGTTGATTTTTAAAAAGTTCCCGCCTCTTTCCAGCAATATATAATCATAAAATGGAAAGTAGCTTGCTAATGGTGAAAAGTGAACTTGAACATGTTAAACCGGTACTGCGCTGATGCTTTTTATAATTGTATCTAATAGATCGACGAAATAGTATTTTGTTTTAGGCATCCATTGAGGAGTGAAAAGGACTTGTTTAGAAATGCCCAACTTGATAAAGTATCACAGTTAAATCACAGATTCCCGAAATAAAGAAATATGTATTTTAAAAGATCTAAATAAACAAATGGAATAGAAATATAATATAAACATTGCTAACTTAATCATCGTTGAGTCAGCCATAAGGCTTTGTATCGCTACACGATATTAAAACTTGGAACGCTTCGGTTGTTTTCGTTCGCTGTAAACACGTGGATCGCGTGAAAGAAGAGCAAACTTGTTACTAATATATAATATACAAACATCAGTGTGAACGAGACTATGAAAACCGAAATTGTAAACATTAATGTTTCGCAATTTGTTTTCTAATTCAATAGTTTTTTTTATCCTACGCCTTTGTTTTTACAGATTCGATAATTATTTCGCAAACTCCGAATGAATGGAATCTAATTTACCATGCATCACGGATTTTTATAGAAATGACGAATAACGATTACATCTATTTAAAGATATATTTATAAAAATTATCTTCGTGATAAGTGTCGGTAGTGACACATCGATGTTATGATGAAATTACTAACATGTTGGTTATCTATCGCGATGTCATATGATGTATTGTATTTCTTTTGACCTTGCCGTAAATGAACTTATCTGTTAGTAAGGTGCGTAGCTTTGGGTTGTATGGCGAAACGCTGCGGCCTTGCATATGTCGAAAGTAAGCTTAGCATTTGAACATGTTGGATACCTGATTTAATATCTTTGTTTAAGTCAATCAATGAACGTATGAAATGTGTGGAGGTATCATTCGAAACATAACTGTAGATAGTTGAAATTAAAATTGAATAGGGATTGATTTTGTGATACTAGTTTTTTAAGCATTACAAAAGTTTCTTGGGTTGACTGTATGCTCTTCATTATTGTTTTCTGTCAACTACACAAGATCCTAAACAAACTGCTCGTGTAGGAACACTTTCGTCCTGATGTTTTTATCTTTTGTGATAGTGCTATGTTTAATGTTTATTTTCTCTGTATCTATTGCTTTAAGGAAAACTGATCAGTAACAACTGATCATAAGAAGAGTTTATTTAAAGTAGCACAACTGTGATATACCATTGTTTTTTTTTAAATATTTAAACTATTAACTTATTCGTTCCCACGACTTATTATCTCGTTCCAACGTTAACCCTGCCTCGTGGGAACAACCTGTATGGTACGAAGTGGCTGACACGCGGGAAGCAAACATAATATAGGACAATATAAAATGGACAGAATTCCGCTATTTCAAGCTTTCCAAACTGTAGGTACTCAAATTGGTTGATTATGTCGTTGCAAAGAGCTAGGTTTCTCATTCCCCATAGTTTTTAAGTCGTCCCAGAAGTTAGATATGTCGATACCACGAGTGATATATGTCGTTTCCACGACTTTCTAATTGGTTCCAACGAATTGGTCATCTCGTTCCCACGAGTAAGTGATCGCGTTCCCAAGAGTAACCGATCTCGTTCCTACGGAATACAGTTATGGCATCGTGGTAACACATTAAAATCAAGAGGGCGACAATGCGATAGTACGATGGCGACAATGTGATAGTACGATGGCGACAATGCGATAGTACGATGGCGACAATGCGATAGTACGATGGCGACAATGCGATAGTACGATGGCGACAGTGCGACAGTACGATGACGACAATGCGACAGTGCTACAATACGATGGCGACGGTGCGATTGTACGATGGCGACAATGCGATAATACGATGACGACAGTGCGATAACGCGATAGTACGATGGCGACAATGCGATAGTCATATCGTACTGTCGTCATTGTATCATCGCATTGTCGCCATCGTACTATCGCGTTATCGTACTGTCGTCCTCGTATTATCGCATTGTCGCCATCGTACTATCGTACTGTCGCCATCGTATAATCGCACTGTCGCATTGTCGTCATCGTACTGTCGCATTGTCGTCCATCGCCTTCCGGTACACATGCGCACATCGTATTTTTTCCTAGATGGAGCCGCTTTTAAAAATACTTTACAGTTCGCCATACCTTACATCAATACCCATTCTATAACTTAATAAGAATTTGATTTCATTATAACTGTAACCTCTTTCAAAGTACATCTGTATAAAGTCATCTATTTTGTTTCTGCAATAAGAATACTTAGTTTGTGTACCGGAAGGCGATAGTCGACAAAGCGATAGTACGATGGCGACAATGCGACAATGCGATAGTGCGATACTACGATGACGACAGTGCTACAATACGATGGCGACAGTGCGATAGTACGATGGCGACAATGCGACAGTACGATGACGACAATCAGACAGTGCGACAATACGATGGCGACAGTGCGATAGTACGATGGCGACAATGCGATGATACGATGACGACAGTACGATGACTATCGCATTGTCGCCATCGTACTATCGCGTTGTCTCATTGTCACCATCGTACTATCGCATTGTCGCCATCGTACTATCGCGTTGTCGTATTGTCGCCATCGTACTATCGCATTGTCGCCATCGTACTATCGAATTGTCGCCATCGTACTATCGCACTATCGCATTGTCGCCCTCTGGATTTTTTTGTGTAACCACGATGACCATAACGGTATTCCGTAGTATTCCCTAAGCATGGCCCTATACGTATAATTGATAACGAGTTTTGCCAAATACGCTTATTGGACAATTAGACGTATACGGAATGGTTGATATCGCGCGCAAACGATAGGAATTCGCATGTGTGCATGTTGCATGATAATAGATTTTCTACAGACAATAGGTATTCCGTTAACTTGAAATGCATGAATGATGTCAGTCTTAAATATGTTAGTTGTTAGAATAGAACATGCCAGTTGTAATATTATGTTCCTTAAGAGCGATGTCAGGCTTTCTACATTTAGACTCGTGAAATCTTTATCAAATTTAATAGCGTATATCGGCGGACTCGCAGTACTTAGTTGTACATTGATATATTTTTCTGATAAAAACGTGTTGACAAATGGTATTTTGTAATCAACACGTTATCTGTGATACGAGTATCGATCTATCGTCGATCATGCGTGTGTATTACTTGTCTCCTTGTAGCGCTTTCGACAAATGATCATCAACTTAATTGTTCTTCCATATCATTCAATCGATAACCTCGGTCTATTTAGGCAGAGATCTATTAATTGGGTATTGATACATTTTTTTATCAAGGGTTCTTTTCTATTGTTGGTTGGTCATGTTGTTTATGTCAATGTATTTAGATCTAAATCAATAAACTATGGAACCAGTGTAATAAAACCTTTCACTTCCGGTTTAAGAATTGTATCGAGGAATTCAGGTGGTTTTGCTCATTTAATATTGGAGAGACTTGTTCACAGATTTTCGAAATGACAATTTTCTAACTTATTGTCACAGATTCACAAAATACAACAACATTAGACACTGGTAGCGAAATAAGACTGATGACTCATACTGAAAATACACTTTCGTTTATGAGTGATCAACATTTGAAATTATGAAAATTATAAAGCTTTACAAGCGCGAAACGATTGAATATTTTGGAGTGTTTTCTTTTATTGTTTTCGTCATACTTTGTATAACATGGATCGCTTATGTATAAAAAGTATCACATTCGACGAATAATTTAAGAGTCCATATATTAAAGGGGTTAAGGCGATAGCCTTTGTATAAAAAGTCACTGGTTCGAGCCCGATTGGGCATTTTTTCTTTCTTAATTTCAGTTCTTGTTATGATATTGGCGAACTTTTATTCCGCTGTAAACATTTATCAATTAAACATTTAATAAAGAACTGTAAAAAGCCAAATTATGTGAACAAGTCTCTTTGAAGCTTCTTCATAATTATATTTTGTGCACGAGCACAAGAGTTTAATTTAACCCTTTGTATGCTGGGAAATTTGTCGCCTGCTATTATGTCGTCTGCAGAATTTCTAAAATTAGCATTTTCTTCGATTTTTTTCCCAAAGAATACTATTAGAATAGCATACAGTTTGGATCCTGATGAGGCGCCACGTTCTGTGACGTCTCATCTGGATCCAAACTGTGTGCAAAGGCCTTTAACATTCGGTTCCAGCGCTTAAAGGGGTAATCTTTATCCTATTGGACAGACCACTCTGATTGTAATAAACAATTTCCAGTACTGTTATAATAATTGTTTTAATATAAAGCGAACATTATACCAATAAATGATAATTCTTACATATCGATTATCAAAGCCAATATGCATGTATTATTTTATTTTACGCTTATTGAAATTTATTGTTAAGTTATTGTAAATAACCGTTATAACAAATATATTTTATTAACAATAATTTACTTTGATTATATTAAGATTTTATTAGCTTTAAAAGGTATTTATTGTTTACATTATTTTGTTAACAACAGTTATGAATTTGTTGATTTAACACGAATGCATTTCCCGAGTTGTATTAATAATAAAAGCATAAAGAATTTTCTACTATTTTTTGTTGTCGGCATTTCTGATATTTTTCCATATTGTATGTGAGAGAAACGACAAATAACTGGTTGAGCGTGTAAGCTGTAATTATTAGTAACATGAATGCGGCGGTGTCATATTTTGTAAAAAAAAAGCAACACACTATGGGTTGCTCGCTGGACTTATTTTTCACAAAGAACACATTTGTGTGTGGTAGAACAGCAAATATACCACGCAAACAAATCCTGATCGTGAGCGCAGATCAAGTGGAACACATTTGAGTCGTGTTCTGAGAAAACTGGGCATAATGCATGTACGTAAAGTGTCTTCCCAGATTAGCCCGTGCAGTCCGCACAGGCTAATCAGGAACGACACTTTCCGCTTTTATGACATTTTACGTTTAAATGAAGACTCTTCTTAGCAAAAATCCAATTTAGGCGGAAAGTGTCGTCCCTGATTAGCGGTCTGCACAGGCTAATCTGGGATGACACTTTACGCACATGCATTATGCCCAGTTTTCTCAGACCGAAACACATTTGTCCGATCATCAGGGTCATTTGAGAATACACAACAAGTGTTCGCAGTATCATTGTATATCGGGAAATAAACCAGTTGTCGAACTTTTACTTGTGATCTTCCAGTCATGGACTTCGTTGTTCGTTTGCTGATAACCAACGATAAATCGCGTTTATAGAATTACATGTACTGTACACTCAATACAAATGATCGTTAACTCTCGCCGAATAATACGGTAAACATCCGTAACAAATAACATAACACATAATACTATGGACTTCTAATAATTTTATTATTTTAAATTAATTTTAATAGAGCAAACCGACCCGCGGCGCAGTTTGACAATTTCAAGATACTTCTTTCGAAGTAATGGCGGGTCCTGTAGAGAAACCCAAAGAGAAAATCTGAAAGCAAAAGAGAAAAATATAGCTGAAGGAAAATAATAAGTGACACAATAAGTATACTCAATAATAATAAGTATACTTAAAGCGACACACGACATTTTGCGCGACGCACGAAGCGACACACGATATTTTGCGTGATAAACGAAGCGACGCGCGAGAATGTACCACGAAATATCGCCCTTGTGTAGGTAGCCCCAAAGGCGATATATCGTGTTAAATATCGCGTGTCGCTTCGTGTATCGCGCATTATATCGTGTGTCACTTCGTTTGTCGCGCAAAATGTCGTTTGTCGCTTTGAGTATCGCGCAATATATCGTGTGTCGCTTCGTGTGTCGCGCGAAATATCGTTTATCGCTTCGTGTGTCGCCGTTGATGAAAGAAGGGCCATATTATAGATGGCACTATCCGGATTCCGTAACTGTACGCGTCAATTATCTTCCTTGATTTACTTTCGGACGTGGTAAATATATTCATACATATACCGATAATAATAAGCTAATTATGTGATACACGCTATTTACCTTTGGATCTATAAGTTTTTTGGCACAATACATTTTGGTATTTTCCAAACTGTAGCGGATAACTTTCAAAAGTAATTATCCCGATTAAGCTAGTTAAATTTTACACTAAAGTTTGTTGATATGTCAGCAGTGTAGTGTACTCGTCCAAATATATCAAATATAAGTTACCAATATATTTGTCATGATTACAGGTTAATCTGTTTTCTGACAGAGAATGGAAATTTGGTCACGAAATATGACCTTTTAACAGCATTTAAGGCGATCTTTAATACCTTCAATCTTAATCATTTTAAAAATATAATAAATACACCACTTCCATTTTTGTGTTGCAGCTTTTGTGGATTCTATATTTGTATACGCTTGTAACCATTGTTTTATTAACGTCTTATGAGACTCTTTAACCAAGATTTCAATATTCAAGTATTGAGTCACGTATCAGTGGTTCATTACGAGTTAAGGGTGCTCACTTTTGAAAATCACAATAACATGATTGTTTAATCATTATGTAAATGATAAAAAACATTTTCTTCGTCGTTTGAAAGTAAAACAGAAACGTCGATGAGTTAAATGTTATGTATTTTCATTTTAAGTATCATACCATAAAATCCCGGAAAAAAATGGGAAGGGTTTTACTAGAAAATACATTTTGCTATACTGCTGCCAGACATTGTCTATATATATAAATATTCATAATATATTATCTAATTTAAAGTTATGAAAATCAGAAAAATGTCATATGAGACAAATTGAAAAATATTCCTAATCGATAAATGACTGTGGGTGAAAATACACGACATTCATAAAAAAATAACAAAAGCAACTATTGCACAAGACACTAAAATAAATTATAACAACAAATTTATAAATTACTAGTATTTTATAGAGCATCAAATACCTGGGGGAAATGGTATGAGTGTTAATCTTATCGCTCTAGCAACTAAAATATCTCACAAACATCACTTCGTTGCAGAGAAAAAGTATACTTTAATTTGCATTTACTTAGAATAATAACTATGGTTGTGTAATGTGTATTACTTTTTTGTTGTACTTTACACTTACAAAGATATTACTAATGAAAGATCTGCAATCTATGTCATTAAAATGTGTACCGGGTATCTTGACAATTAATGAAAAACGTCCACATACGTGGAACTAGCTTTTATTTTCCGCACCCCCTACCGAAGTAAAGCTAACTTGGTCTTTCTTAAGTCTCAACTTGTTAAACTTGAAAACACCAAAAATCATGATAAATGTATTTCCCGATAAATAGACATTATTGAACACAACTTCTGGTAAGTTAACAACTACATACAATTGAAAAATTATATGAGCCGTGCTCTGAGAAAATGGGGTTTAATGCATGTGCATAAAGTGTCGTCCCTGATTAGCCTGTGCAGTCCGCACATGCTCATCAGAGACGACACTTTCCGCCTAAACTCAGTTTTCGTCAAGAAGAGTCTTCTTTCAAACGGAAATACAATACAAGTGGAAAATGTCGTCCCTGATAAGCCTGTGCAGACACAGACAGACACAGGCTAATCTGGGACAACACTTTACGCACATGCATTTAACCCCCTTTTTTCAGAGCACGGCTCATATCAAACAGCGCAGACGATGCTATTTGATCAGCCGCGAAATACCCCCCTCCCTCCGATTATAATAAGCCTGTGCATTACCTTCCCGCTTTCTTGTAATGCATTGTATTATTATTAACTAACTTCCCGCTTTATTCCAACATAACTTGTTTTTATAAATCAACTGACAAGTGTTCGTTTCCTTTCCAACTAACACTAGAAGTGCAATTACCAAACATGCGCTGTTCGTGTGGGGTGGCATTTAATTAACGGAATCTTTACAATACCAAAATCATTTCAAACTGTTTGCTCTGTGTTTTTATACGGTTCATGGATCCAAAGAAGCATTCACTTACTGCACATGTGAATAGCTATGGCATTGATTGTGATACACATAACTGAATTTGATTTCATTTCCTATATATCACGAAGATTAACCTTAGAGTGAGTCAAATAACTACGGTGACACCGATGTGACGTTTGCTTGTTTGTATATATTTCGTTCCAACTTGATAACTCGTGGGGACGAGATCACTAACTCGTGGGAACGAGATCACTAAGTCGTGTGGACGAGATCACTAACTCGTGGGAACGAGATCACTAACTAGTGGGGACGAGATCACTAACTCGTGAGAACGACATAGATAACTCGTTGAAACGAGGTCACTAACTCTTGGGGCCGAGATCACTAACTCGTGGGGACGAGATCACTAACTCGTGGGAACGACATGTATAACTCGGGAGGACGAGATAGCTATCTCGTGGTGACCAGATCACTAACTCGTGAGAACGAGATCACTAACTCGTGTTAATTACATAGCTAACTCGTGGGTACGAAATCACTAACTCGTGGTTACGAGCTCACTAACTCGTGTGAACAACAAAGCTAACTCGTGGGGACGAGATCACTATCTCGTGGGGACGAGATAACTAACTCGTGGGGACGAGATCACTAACTTGTGGGAACGAGATCACTATCTCGTTTGGACGAGATCGCTAACTCGTGGGGAAGAGATCACTGACTCGTGGGGACGAGATCACTATCTCGTAGGGACGAGATCACTTACTCGTTGGGATGAGATCACTAACTCGTGGGGACGAGATCACTATCTCGTGGGGACGAGATCACTAACTCGTGGGGACGAGATTACTAACTCGTGTAAATTACATAGCTAACTCGTGGCGACGAGATCACTAACTCGTGGGGACGAGATCACTAACTCGTGTGAACGAATAGCTAACTCGTGGGGACAAGATCACTTACTCGTGGGGACGAGATCACAAACTCGTGTGAACGATATAGCTAACTCGTGGGGACGAGATCAATAACTCGTGGGGACGAGATCACTAACTCGGGGGACGAGAATACTAACTCGTGGGGACGAGATCACTAACGAGTGGGGTCGAGATCAATAACTCGTGGGAACGAGATCACTTACTCGTGGGAACGAGATCACCAACTCGTGGGAACGAGATCACTAACTCATGGGAACGAATTAGATAGTCGCTGTTAACACATAAATCGCTTGAAGACAAAAGTGCGAATAGTAGTACACTAAGTACTACGATAGAGCAGTTCGTTTAGGATCTTGCGTAGTTGACATAAAACAATAATGCAGCTCATACAGTCAACCTCAAGAAACTATTTCATGCTTTTAATACTTGTGTCACAAAATCAATCAATATTCAAGTGTCACTCTTGAGTTATGTTTTGAATAATACCTCCACAAATTTCATTTATTTCATACATTTGTTTATTAACATAAACGAAGATAATAAATCTGGTCTCCAACTTGTTTCAAATGCTACGCTTACGTTCGGCGTATGCAAGGCCGCAGTGTTTCGCCATACAACCCAAAGCTACGCAACTTACTATCACAACTATCATATGACCCTGAGATAACCAACATGTTAGTAATGTAAACATACCATCGGTGTGTCTCTAGATATAGCCGACACTGATCAGGAAGATACGTTTTAAAATAATATCTACTGTTGTTATAGTGTTACTATTTTTTTTAATTGTGTTTAATTATTAGATAAAACCATGAAGATCATCCTGTTGCTGTTGATATTGTCCATCGGAGGGACCCATGCTATTCAAGACTGTAAGTTTCTTAGTTTTTCTTCAGTTTCTTCGGTTTTTATTATTCATTTTAAGCGTTTTGAATTGTATCGAATACTTAAACTTGTTTTCCGTGTATAACGCACGATAGTTATATTAAAACACTTACAATACGAATATTATTATGTTGGAGATAACGTGTTGTGAGTTTCATTGGAAATCTTTCCCGTGACTAACCTTTCGCAGGTGCGACCAATAAGGAAAATGCAGGTCGGCAAAACTGTTTTCGTTATCTTTTGCCCATTTCCCACTTAAAAAGAAAACGCGATGACACGAAGAACTCTTTGCAATCTCTTTTTAACATATTTGTAAAGCTATTTTTGTTAATTTAAGTTTAATTAAGCGAAAATTAGCATATGTAGCCAACATTATCGCTGCGTTAATAGTTAATTTAGTGTATATGATCGAATTTTACAACAATGATCGGAAACTCAACCTGGAATACTTTAAAAAGTTATGCAAACAACCTACTTTTTAACGTTATTCGGCAAAACGACGTCAGCAAAGTCAGCCACATTTTAGTTCTACCTGTAGGGTAGCACAGCCTTAATTCGAACAATACAGTAAATCGTCTATAACCAAGGATATCACTCTAATCACAACGTATAAGTATGTCAATTTAAAAAAAATCTTTGTTGACCAAATATATAATCGAAGAGCGTAATCATTTGCTCACAATACTACTGAAGAAAATATGACGCCGTTTAAATTATTCGCCCGTCTGTCTGGCTTAAATTGTAGCGTTCTAATAAACCGTTTTACGAAATTATAATAGATTTTTACATTAATGGTCTTTATTTTCGGGCCCATATTATCAGTTAATTAAAAAAAATGTGGTTGGAACACTGTCGTACACGTATTGCTTGGCTCCAGTATGACCCCTCAAAAGTAAGTGAATCGTGTGTTTCAACTATTTGTAAGCAACGTATTTTACTCATTTTTCTCAATACGACCTCATGCGAAATGGTCGACCTAAAATCTCGCAGTAGACTTTTAATTCGCTGCTTTCACCGTGCACCTCTGAGACGGCAACATAGTCAACACGGAACACATATTACATATTTGCACATAATTTTAGTCCCAAGCGCATACATTATAAAGTACTGCAGATAACAAAGAACTGTCAACGATTTATTTGACAAATCGGATTTTTTTGCAGATTACTTGGACACCTACTGCCAGTCTTATTTCATCCCACAGATTGACTTGAACTACGTTGGTTCCATTCACCTGTATCTGACGTCATCATATCGCTATGGCAACAACATGAACTGCTCCGTGACTCTGTCAACGTCGCCTTCATCGAATCTTATGTTCTATTTTAAGGTTTGAGCATAATTAACATGCATTAGTATGATAAATTATTTAATGTTATTTATTATTTTTTTTTTAGTGTTTATCGTTTTGTTAGAAGTTTTTGTAAATATATCATTACCGCGGTTTCTCTCACACATCCAACAGAAACTCCCATAGCATTACTATCCAGACATATATAAGCTCCGTTGTATGCAAACATTACTGACAAACAAGCAGGAATTGTAAATAAATAAATCAATAAATCAACAATTCAATTAATCATTAAATCAATTCAATATCAACGTAGTTCATAGACAAAAGATTATTTTATGTCTGAAATATAGATATGAAATCATAGCTATATGAAACAATAGTACATCGACCACTTAAACTGATTGTCCTTCACAGAGTTTCGACGTGGGCAACAGTTATTACTGCCAACCTGATTTCCTGGAGCTGCATGACGGAAACTCACTGTCAGCGCCGTACGCAAACGGTATGATATGTTGACATTTAACGTGTATTCAAGTCACTTTAAATACCACAATGGCCTTCACATATAAAAAAGTCAATGTAATTCATTCAATTATGAATAGTTTTATGTTTGTTTCAGATCAGGTTTGGACATGGAATGTCTCGGTACTTTAGTAGATGTTTCAATAAAGTATTAAATCTTAAGCCATTGACTAGTGTATGAGCGAAGCGTATACATTTGTAGTTAAGTGGAAAACGAGTAAATTTTCCACTTAAAGTCCATTGTTGTGGTGATAGGTTTTTAAGTGCTCATATGTGTTACACAGTTGCGCGTCTAATCAGAGTTTTCTTTAAAAAGAATTGTTCACAGTTGACAAATTAAAACAAGAGATGTGTTTGTCAGAAACACAATGCCCCCCATTTCGCCGCTTTGAAATAAAAATTCAATATATCATTTGGCAGGTTTAGAAATTATCTCCCTTTTAAAGCTTATTACTTCTCTTGGATCATGTTTTTTGACCTTCGACCTTGAAGGATGACCTTGACCTTTTACCACTCAAAATTTGCAGCTCCATGAAATACACATGCATGCCAAATATCAAGTTGCTATCTTCAATATTGCAAAAGTTATGGCCAACGTTACAGTTTTCGGACGGACGGACGGACGGACAGCAGACTGACAGTTCAACTGCTATATGCCATCCTACCGGGGGCATAAAAAAGCATTCGATTAAAAAAATACATGCTTTAGATTAAAACAATCAAACAATACTCCTGACTAAGAAAAATGTAAGAAATAAATTTCGTTTATTGATATAAACCGACAAAGTAAAAATTGTGAAGCGTTTGTAACGCTTTTCATCGAAAACTAAGCAAAAAAACGTATACAGAGATATGGTTTTAACTATCGTCCAGATTCAAAAGCCCGCTTGGTGTAGTTGAAGCGAGTTAGATTTTGCTTCTAGAGGTCCCGGTTTTGATTCTCATGACACAATAGGCTTTTCGTTGTTTTTATAATTATTTAAAACTTTTCCAAATAAAACAGTTATTAAGTAAATAAAGTTCATGATATTTAAACAAAAATACGTAAACAAGTCCCTTTGAACAAAATTATCTATTTAGGCGGTTTAACACGCACAACGAAGTCATTTTTAAAATACACGTCGAAATTATTATTATTTTAAACAAATGTATTTTTACTTGTAAATAGGTTTCTTCGGAAAGCAGTGTGGGGCTTACATCAGTCAATCCGTGTACACCACGTCTAACAACGCCCTAACGCTATGGTTCCACAGTGACGGCAGCTATAGCGACAGTCGAGGATTCGACATGGTCATCACGTCCTACCATTATGGTATGATTTGTTTCTCATGGGTTCTTATAATTAACAGTTCAAAAGCTAAACTTCAATAAAAAAAATCCTCAAAATAATAAAACACAAATAACCATTATTTTAAAAAGTATACTAGTATGTATCAATATGTATTGAGGTTACTTAAACTTGCTAAAAAGGTATAACGAAACAAATAGAAAACAAATGCAGACAACCGTTAAGTATTCATTTAAAAGTATTTTCAAATTCGAATTTGGACATGTGTGTTTGTAAAACTATTAAATTACAAGTGTGTATGTTAAACTATTAAATTAAAACAACACGCATATCCTATGTATTTACTATCGAAACGGTCATACATGGGTTGCTATCGTATATTACGTGGTGACACATCTGGATGATCTGGTATGGATAAATACGTTGTAAGGCATTTCGGCAAAGACACAACGGGTTAGAGAATGAATTAGATGTACCGGTAATTCCACTGTAGAACAGTTGAACAGTTGATCTGAAGCTGTAAACTGTTTGCGCGCACACAACACTATCCTCAAGTTTATTCCACTTCACTATTATCTTTGGACAAAGTGAGTTATAACATGTATATTGCGAATTTTACACTGCGTTTGTATAAAGCACTCGGAGTAATTTATGGCGAATCTTTCAACGATATTGTCAAACGTTTAATCATGATACGTTTTAGAGGTTACATTGCGTTTAGACTGGGGGACTGGAGTCAGAAAGTCATGGCACCAGCCCCTCAACTATCTAACGAAGAAGACCAATCTGTTTACATTCCTTCTTTCCTAGAGTGGAGGGATCTTCATACCTTTTAACATTCTTGCAACGCAGCCTGGTGTTATGTTGGTGTAGTAACCGGTGATAAATCTTTCTGCCTCTTTTTGGAGTTTGTCCACGTCTTTTTGTAAGTGAGGTCTCAGACAATGGAACTATATTCCAGGGTTAAGCGTACTAAGGCAAGCTAAGCTGTTTAGCGGCAGGGTTTAGGGTAGTGTTTCAGATTCCACCTTAGGTAGCTAAGTGTGGAGTTTACTTTTTTGAGTGCTCTTATTGATTTGTGAGCTCATAGTTAGGCCTTAAGAGATATGGGTTTTCAGTAACTTGTTGGAGGATGAGATTTTCTAGCATGTAAACGTTTGAGCATTTCTGGCTGCCGGTAATGCTTAGGATGTAGCATTTTTTGGTGTTAAAACGCATTCACCATGTGTTGGCCCATACTTCAAGTTGGTTTAGGTCTTGCGGTAGTTTGTCATGGTCCCTACGACTTCTGATTGTACGGTAGAGTAGGCAATCATCTGCAAATAGGCGGACGGAGCCATTAACTGAATCTTGCAGATCTCATTGATGTGGCAGAGGAAAAGCAGGGGACCTAGGACGGTGCCCTAGGGTTCACCGGAGTCGACTGTAGCAGGTTTGCACTCCTCTCCTTTCACAACAACGTGCATACTCCTGTCTGTGAGGAAGTCCTTGATCCAGTGGTTGATGCTACCAGTGACGCGATACTTCTCTAGCTTATGTAATAGCTTTGTATGTGGGAAGGTATCAAAGGCCTTTGTAAAGTACAAGATAGCCATGTGTATCATCTGTGCACAAGAATCATAGTTGGCGAGAAGGTCACGAACAGTGTTTAGCCATTGTGTTTCGCATGAGTATTCAGTTCGGAAGTCATGGTTAAAGTCAGTAAGGATGCTCTGTTTTTCCATGTGGGTATAGGTTGTGTTTACATATGATGTGCTCTAGTAGCTTGCATGTTACTGAGATCAGGGAGACAAGCATGTAGATTTCAGTTCGATAGACATAGCCTTTCTTAAAACAGATGAGACCAAATCGTCTTTCCAGTAACCAGGAAGTTTTCCTGAGTTTATAGATGTTTGGAAGATGGTTGATAGTGCATGCGATAACTGACAAGCACCAATAATTAATATCTTTACAGCAAAAAAACAAAATACAGATACATTCATAACATTAACAACTGCCTTGTACTTGCATAAAGGTGACTGCTTTGGCAATGAGCACCAGTGTTACAACGGCCGCTGTGTTGACAACTATCTGACCTGTAACGGCTACAACCCGTGCGGCGACTTTTCCGACTGTAATCTGAATCTGACCGCCTTTCCAATCATCGGCATCGTCTCCGGCTGTACCGTGTTCGCAATAATCATCACGGTTGTGGTGATCGTGTGTGTGAGAAGACGCCGTCGTTATGTAAGTTAACAATATTTCTTAATGACGGTCTGATTGGGATGCATTCGTTAGATTCGAAATAAACGTCGGCATCGTGTGATGAATATGGTGTCGCCTTGCGAAGGAAGGTCCCGGGATCGGGCATGGTTTTGCTAAACTTTTCAAGGAAACTGAATACTGGTTCTTCCCAGGAAACGGCTCGAAAGTGGCCCCATAAGCATTAGGCTTTTGAGCCTATATAAGTTTGTTTTAAAACTATTTCTATATCATGAATAATCATTAAAAATCAAAGACTAATGACGCCAATTAAAACAATATGTATTCTAATCAGGTGAATACGTCAGGAATGAACAACCCGTACGTACCCGTTGTGTCGGGTGGATACGGGTACAACCAGCCCCCTCCAGGCATGTACCAGGCCCCACCCTCTTACCAGGCAAACGCCCCCTACCAACAGGGAAACGCCCCCTACCAACAGGGAAATGGCCCCAACCAGCAGAGCTCCAAGTAGACCACCGGAACGATAATCTACACGTAAAGATGAACTGTTCTGCTTTTTTATTTGAAATAAATATACTTGCAAATTATTGCAGAGTGACCAATATTTATTGACAATGAACACATACACGCAGAATTTGTATTACGTGAGTCGAATGAAATGTATGAATTGTATTTTTAAATTGATTGAATTAAGAGATCGGTCTGGTCCGCTTCTGCTTTGTTCGAAATATTCTCATTCCGCCAGAATTAATACAAAAGACATAAAAAAGAAATTATATGTCACTAATCTGTTATTTCTGTTAAACTGTCGTACGTGTTTAGATTGAATGTTTATTGTTCTAAAGATATCCGATATATTGTTACATATATTTTATTATATTCATAGGGAAAATCTAAATACAGATACATTCAAATGTGTCATTATGACTTTATCTTTTTATTGACATGAACCCATTGATTAGATCTAGATTATAAACCATATCATTAACAATGAAGTGGATCTGGGCTAATCTAATTATATATGTTATACATGTATCTTTTATTTAGTCAAAAAGAATACCTAAGACTTAAGGAAAAGGATGTTTTAAAAAATGAAATTCATAGCGTGTTTAAACAAAGAGTATTTAGTGATGTTCTATTTAAAACCAAAAGTATCGTGTCACACATTCATTTGAAAGATATGGTAAAGATATGGTCAAGGTTTTGTTGTAAACAAACCAGTTTTACTTTATCATTTGGGTTAATTGTAATTAATGACGTCACTGTGATAACAAAGCGCTAAAAATAAAAAAACGTTGTTAAGAGTTATTGTTGTGTAACATTGCTCAACACATACAGTTTAGGTTTTAAGCAACATACGTTTATTACAGGTTTACTATTTTCACATTGAAGAATTTGATAACCACAACTTTTGTAGCCAACATAGCTTTTATTGTGTTTGAGGACTGTACTTATGAAATGCAGCGTTTTTGATACAAAAATAAGATGTACATTTTATTTAAAAAGGTTTCAAATCCATTCCTAGACTAATTGAGGTACTACAATTATAATTGTCCTTTTTTACTTGACTGTATTATGAAACTAGATTTTTAAAATGTTCAAAAGTGTATTTTCTGGATTGTTTGTCCTGGCTGATATGACTGCTTGACTACACAGCACTAGATAACTCTAATGAGCTGATATGACTGCTTGACTCCACAGCACTAGATAACTCAAATGAGCTGATATGACTGCTTGACTCCACAGCACTAGATAACTCTAATGAGCTGATATGACTGCTTGACTCCACAGCACTAGATAACTCAAATGAGCTGATATGACTGCTTCACTCCACAGCACTAGATAACTCTAATGAGCTGCATCATGACTGCTTGACTCCACAGCACGAGATAACTCAAATGAGCTGATATGACTGCTTGACTCTACAGCACGAGATAACTCAAATGAGCTGCATCATGCGAAAATGGATATTCTGGGCAGGAACAACACCGTCCGCTATTAAGAAACACACGGTGTCTTGGTCTCATAAGCAGACATGGTAGCTCCTGATCAGACTGTGCGGATGGGCTGGCTGGGCTGGAGCTTATATTCTGTGACACAATTAATTCCATTTTAATTTCCCGCACTGATATCTTTTCATACGACACATGAACACTTACATGGTACCATTTTAGTGTTATTGTGTCGTATGAACAGATATATTTGCGGGAAATTAAAATGGAATTAGTTGTGACACGAAAAAATAAAAACGGGCATTTTATATCTTCAAACATCCATGTTACCAGCCCACATCTGGCTTTGAATTTTTTTACTTTTGCTATAAGGAACATTGTTTTTTTATTGGATAATTTTATTTCACGAAATACTTTACGAAATTTCCGTTGATTTTTTAGTATTAATGGGTCTTTAAACTCTTGCTGAATAATACGGTAAACATCCGTAACAAATAACAAAACACATTATAATATGGACTTCTAATAATTTTAATTTTTATAAATTAATTTTAATAGAGCAAACCGACCCGCGGCGCAGTTTGACAAGTTCATGATACTTCTTTCGAAGTAATGGCGGATCCTGTAGAGAAACCCAAGAGCAAAACTGAAAGCAAAAGAGCAAAAGAGCAAAAATAGAGCCGAAGGGAAACAAGTGAAGTGAGAACGGTCTTGTCAAGAAAGGATGATCGCGCAGGTCTTCATATCTGAAAATATATAAGAAATAGTTAAAAGTATTTGTTACATTATTGTCAAGAAACAGCAGTGACTTTGTTTGCGTAAATGTGCCCCAAACTCATGTTGACCAAACCTATATCCAGTTGTGCTAATCCTCTAACAACTAACATTTACCAAGTCGAAGCAGACTAAATCTCAGTAGAAAAATAAATAAATTGTCACTCAATAAAATCAACATATGTTCTTAACCGATGTCTTTATAGAGAAGAGCGTTACTTACATGATAATATTGTGCGATACATATACATATTGAAACCTTTTAGATAAACCTTCACAATGTAACTGTTCGCCTTATCTAGTAAAAGTCTTTCTGGCAGATCCACAAAACATTGCTTACCGTACATATCCTTATAACGACATTAAGCAATTATTTAACTAATATAGATCATATCTGTACGAGGTTTCTATAAATAAGAGATATCTCAATACAATTGTACGACGATCGACACATATTAGAATTAAAATAAAATAGAACCGGCCTGTACGGGCGCTCAGAACCCTAGATGGCCTGTTAATGTCACATACCACAACACGTATTGAACTAATCAAGATATGAGATCCGGCCTTTACTGCGCCTCTACAAATCAAAGCCTACCCTATATAACCTACTATACTTATACTAATCTGTATCAGGTCTACACGGGCGCTGCCACTTTTTGCTACACCGGTACTCGCAGCAGTCGTGGATTATCCAGTTGGAGGGCCTAAGCAGCCGTCGAAACAGAACCACCCGGTACAGAGGAGGCTCAGTGTCGCGTCTGTGTGCTGGCGTGACCTGTAGCATGTTTCTATTAGACCGACACACGCAGGTCTCCGGGCAGGGGTTTTCTTCAAACAGGAGGTCGATTTCTCGAGCTGCATTATAGGACTTCAGCATCTGTCGAGATAGAGCCTCGTAGTGCATTGATTACTCCGTTTTGCGTCTGTGTGTTGGTGTTATCTGAAGCATATTACTGTGCGACCGACACACGCAAGTCGCAAGGCAGGGATTTCTATCGAACCGGAGGTCGATTTCCCGCGCATAATCATCATCTGCGTCAGAATCGCTGTTTGAATCTGAAGAGCTGCAAGACTCTGAGCTACAGATGCAGTTTCCATAATCCGAGTCGCTACAGCTGCAGCTTCCAGAATCCGAGTCGCTACAGCTGCAGCTTCCAGATTCCGAGTCGCTACAGCTGCAGCTTCCAGATTCCGAGTCGCTACAGCTGCAGCTTTTAGATTCCGAGTCGCTACAGCTGCAGCTTCCAGAATCCGAGTCTCTACAGCTGCAGCTTCCAGATTCCGAGTCTCTACAGCTGCAGCTTCCAGATTCCGAGTCGCTACAGCTGCAGCTTCCAGATTCCGAGTCGCTACAGCAGCAGCTTCCAGATTCTGAGTCGCTACAGCTGCAGCTTCCAGATTCCGAGTCGCTACAGCTGCAGCTTCCAGATTCCGAGTCGCTTCAGCTGCAGCTTCCAGATTCCGAGTCGCTACATCGTCACTGTCCGAGTCAGAGATAGACGAGTCACCTGACTCGCTCTAATTCGAGCTGGTATCCTCCCGAGAAGTACTGGACTCATGGCTTAACGTTCCCTCATTGCCGGACTGTGTGAAGTCCGTACGTTACTTTTCCAGGCGTTTGTAGCGTCGCCTGCGCCGGCGGCGTTTGTCGGTAAAATCACAACCTTCGTCATCAGAAAGTTCATCATCGGGCACGATATCTACAATACAAATTATAATACTGGTAACCATTGGGAATAATTTCGATTTCTGGTAGTAGCTCGGTTCCTATTATAGAATTTAAAAAAAAATCTAGTTTGGAATAGGGCCTAAAACAATTATTTTCTTAAAAGATAAAGTGCTGTTGTTGCATATCTAACATGTTGTTTTTTTAAAACTCACCCTGACTTTTGTGTCGGCGAGGCAATGTAGCCGATATGCGTCTTGTCACAATCGTGTCCTCAGAGTCACTCTCGGAATAATAGATGTAACCGGAAGTGGCTGCCAGGAACGAGGCGGCAACCGACTCGTGCGACCATGTAGTGACATCATCAGTGACGGTATCATCGAAATCGCTGTCCGAGATCTTCCTCGGGCAGATCAACTGAACCAGACACAGCTTCTTCTGCGCACGGAACACATGTCACAATTCGGAAAATAATAATTTATAAGCATGATCTTATGGTGATCATTAACAATTATACTGGTAGTAGGATATATGAAAACAGTGGTTGCATATGTTGTTATAATTGTTGAAGAAGTAGGATGCAAAGTAGCAGAAGCACTAGGAAAAGAAGCAGCAATAATATAATTGATAGAAGTAGCGGTAAAAAGTACTAGAAGCAGAAATAGCAATAAACGTAGTAGCAGCAACAACATCATACACGATCGTGGAAGTAACACTAGCAAAAGAACCATCAGCATTAGTATCAGTAGTAGTACTAGCAGTATCAGTCGTAAAAGCATTAGCAAAAGAAATGCAAATGTAAATGAACATTCAACTACTCCTCCTCCTACTCCTCCTTCTACTTCTGCTGCTGCTGCTGCTGCTACTTTTACACATACTTATACTAATACTATAATTACTACCACAACTACTATTACAACTTATTCTGCTGCTGCTACTACTACTATTACTTCTTCTGCTATTGCATTATATGATCCTCTAACAGTATCATTATGTTAAAAGACAAAGTAAGAAGAAGTAAAAAACAGAATAGAAACCTGAGCTAGAGCTTGGACCAGAGCGATTCTCAACACAATCTTCCGATTGGCTGACCTCATCAAGGTCACGCTCAGGGTCAGGCGAGAGAGAAAGTAGGTCAAATTCAGTTGGAAAGGTCATAACCTCCAGAACATCAGCATCAATCGCTAGGATGCATTGTGCTTCTCTATAAAATAAAATAATGAAACACGAATTAATATGTATGTATATACTGAACGTTTTTATGATGTTAAATTCAATTGAAACAACTCAAACATGTGACGTGATTGGCCACTGAACTGATAGTCTCATTAATTTCTGTACGGACATGAAGCTCGTTTGAAACAAAAGTCACTTATTGACCCACTTATTGATTGCTGGACTCACTCACAAATGTAGATATTGACTCACGATAACTGACTCACTTTCTCTACGACTGACTCACATACCAACACTTTCTTAACCCATTTATGCCTAGCGTCTAGAAAAAATGCATTTGCAAACAGCGTAGACCCAGATTAGACGCCGCATGATGCGGCGTCTCATCAAGGTCTCCGCTGTTTGCTTAAAGGAATTTCTGTAAGAAATATTCTAAATATAGAAATAAATATACTGGACATCCCTAATTTTGGAAATAAATTGATCCAATTTAGAAGGATGGGAGAGTCCACTCGGCATAAATGGGTTAATCAATCACTCGCTCATCGATGATCGATTGTACTGACCGACTGACTACATCACTCAATCGCGTGTTTAACCAATGATCTACACACACCTCACTCAGTCGACCATTCGTCGACAAACTTATCCCTGGCGGATTTACTTGCTCTACTACCCACTACTTTAATCGTAAACGTTGTTTTCCAAAACATAAATATATCGTTACACATATTTAAGGTTAATTATAGATACATATTAGAAAACGGGTAAAATATAAAAAAAAAAAACATCACTTTCGATGCCTTTTGCTTGGGTTGAAAGAAGCTCACATGTCAATGCACTATTTTACTGTCTGATGTATTCAATGCGCACAAACAACTCTCTCCCTTAGCAAGTACCGATAGCTCTTTTTCACCTATGAACAACTCACTGATTTACCCAAAATTTACTTATCCAACTAATAGCTCATACTCTTCTTGTTCCGATACAGAACTTCTTCTAAAAAGAAAATTTTGTGCCAGAATCTCATTAGCCAACCATGGGTACACTGTGTCGCGTTCTGAGAAAACTGGTTATAATGCTTGTGCGTAAATTGTCATCCCAGATTAGCCTGTGCAGTCCGCACAGGCTAATCAGGGACGACAATTTCCGCATTTATGGAATTTTTCGTTTAAATGATGTCTCTTCTTAGCGAAAAGCCAGTTTAGGCGGAAAGTGTCGTCCCGGATTAGCCTGTGCGGACTGCACAGGCTTATCTGGGATAACATTTGACGCACATGCATTTGCCCAGTTTTCTCAGAACACGACTCCACTGTCCTAAACAATGACGGACACGCGCGCTATCGCTTTTAATTACAAGGTCCCGTTTGGTTTACGCAAACAAATCAAAATATTCTTGATTTGAAATATACGGTGTTGTGCTAGTATTGGGCCTGTTATTTTGAAGAGAAAGAAAGAGTACAGTAATGCGTTGTTATGCCGTTATATGCGTTGTTAATCTATTGATTCGCCATTGGAGGTTTGTATTTGACGGGGAAAAGATATGGAGAAGAAGAAACAAATGCTAATCAACCCGCCTTTAGTGTGTTCGTTCATTAAAATAATACTTTATTGTTGGTTTTTAATAAAGACGCGTTTTAGTGTGTGTTTTTTTCAAGTATATATTTGTTCATGTCAGAAGTGACCTTAACACGATCCGGACCAATGGCTGGAGAAGGAAAGCGCAATATTTACGGACGCCATGAAGATTCTTCAACTGACTGGTGCTATGGAGGTAGATCACCGATGCACATTAAAGACAGAAGAATTGCTTGTGAATTTATGTGTAGAAAATCCCGTCAAATACATACACGCTTGTCTAATATGTCTTTGTTTGATTTATTTATAAGAAAATATGAAAAATAAACAAATGATTTCATAATATATAACGAAATATATCGACTATTGTGTGTGTTAAAATATTTTTGATATATATTTTCTTTACCCCTTTGAATTATTATTGTCTTACCCCACCCGACAACGTTGAATGAAAATAACGTTTATACTGAATAAACATAGAAAATAATGTTAATTGTTATGCACGAATAGATATCACGTATTATCTCCCATCTTTCTAAATTGGATCAATTAATTTCCAAAATTAGGGATGTCTAGTATATTTATTTATATTTAGAATATTTCTTACAGAAATTCCTTTAAGCAAACAGCGCAGACCCTGATGAGGCGCCGCATCATGCGGCGTCTCATCTGGGTCTACGCTGTTTGCCAAGGCCTTTTTTCTAGACGCTATGCATTAATGGGTTAAGTTTTCTTTATTATAACATATTGATGTAATATGGTTTTCTCAGACAGGCGATGATCTGAACGCTGAACTTTATGATGCTATGTCTTTAAATCTTTTGTTAAAGGAGAAATTTGGTTAATACTTGTTTTTATCTTACATTCCATCGTGCCTCAAAATGTGGGTTCTTCTACACTGGTAAACATTTAACTATTGAGTAATAAACCGGCAATACAGTTCATTAACCAAGTATTTTAACCCATTTATGCCTAGTGGACTCTCCCATCCTTCTAAATTGGATCAATTTATTTCCAAAATTAGGGATGTCTAGTATATTTATTTCTATATTTAGAATATTTCTTACAGAAATTCCTTTAAGCAAACAGCGCAGACCCTGATGAGACGCCGCATCATTCGTCGTCTCATCTGGGTCTACGCTGTTTGCCAAGGCCTTTTTTCTAGACGCTAGGCATAAATGGGTTAACCAAGTATTGTTATTGTTGTTTTATTTGAATAACGATGCAGTGAAGTTTATCTTAACGCAATTATAAATAATTAATATTTCTGGGATAGAGTAAACATCAAACGGTTTAAACCCCCAAAGCTTTGTGATGACTGCTCCAATGCTTTGCACTGGCTGTACCAAGGCGGTACAATAAAATGCGGGCAATAAAACATAACCAAAACACAATTGTTTACTTTATAAAGTGTTCTCTTAAAATTATTTTTGTCTAGCTTTAACATGTTCGAGAAAATATTTAGGATTACAAATATTGTAAATTTTGTTTCACTGTGTTTGCAAGCAGCAGGTTCTCGGACTATTTTTAAAAATCACTTCCACTAGAATTGAATGCCTTATATCACACGGTACACACACTGTTATTGTATGTGTTTGTAGTTTTGCTGCACATGAAAACTCGTACTTATAATAAGAAATTGTTTAACATAATGTCACAATATTTAGGATCACTGACCCTTTCAATATTTAATTTTCATTACATATATTATAAATAATTTGTCTTCGTAAATAACGGATACTTATGTACAGTGGATATTCAAATGATACATTAATTATTCGGCATAAATTTCGTATTGTATAAATGCACCGATTAATAACAAGGTAAGAAAAAACATATTTTAATTCACAAGCATTGAAAACGATATAAGGAACATATGATAGAAACTGTAATACTGAAATCGCATAGGTAACAATACATCAGGAGTTATTATTTAATATAATGTTTGAACTCATATAGGTAACAATACATCAGGAGTTATTATTTAATATAATGTTTGAACTCATATAGGTAACAATACATAAGGAGTTATTATTTAATATAATGTTTGAACTCATACAACTAATGAACAAAACCAATTTGAATTTACCCAAAAAGATTTATTCATAACTTACAACCAACAACACTCGCTATTTGCCTAATTTGAAAATGTGCAAGGTAAACATGCAAGCAATATATCATTTTTCAAGAGTTACATATTGCTCGCATAATACAGTATATACACGGACTTATTGCATCTTTGAAACAACAACCATCACATAACTATTTTATTCCCAATACGGTCTGAAAACCATCACCATGCCTAGTACTCTCTCTTTTAGACACATGCTGATTCACATTGCCATGGTTACTGATACGACGGTGGTGGGTACGCTGGTCCCGTGGGGTACGGTTGTTGGACGGGCTGGTTATAGTCCCGTAGTTCCGTAGCTCCGTAGTCCCGTCCTTTTGTAACCACCGCGGCCACGTGGCGATGGTAAGACTGTTTTAGATTGATGAGTAATAATTAATGTCATATGTTTTATGCACACTTGTTGTTTTGCTTCCATGTTTTTATAAAAATGTTTTGGGTTTCGAAACCTGGGAATGTTTTCCACTATAAACCGTCGTGTATATGATGCGCATGTACCCAATAAGCAAAATTATTAACCAGCTGATGATTTTTAATAATAACATGAGTCGAATCCAATTCTATAGAAAATTATGTATGCAAAAAGTGTTTAAACTGTAAAATACATTGTTTTTCTTCAGCAGACACAACTTTTATATAATTGTAATATTCAAATTAAAGATATATTACAAGTAGTTGCAAAGCTAAATAGACATTTATATGACAAAAGTACTTGTATCTTTATATACCCAAACCAGAGCAGACCAGACAGCTTTTCTTATGTCTGCAAACCACAATAGACACGTTCCAAGAAAGTTTAATTGAAAACATGTATATATCTGCTAAAAAATTACAACAACATTCCACTGTCATTAAAATAACCACAGGAAGACGGTAAAATAGGAGATTTCACGCGATTGAAACCCTAAGCAGAGAGCGTACCGTATACTGAGTATGTAAATGCAAACTTCCGTAGACATGTGTATTGTGTCAACTTACGGTCCGGATAAGCTTGCGACAAACGACGAACCACCCAACGCAGACAGAGAAGCCTATCAGCGAGCCGATGACGATGAGGGCTATTTCTCCCGCCGACATGGGGCAGTCCGAGTTGTCACCACACTGGTTGTACCCTTTACACGCGGAGTGCTCGGAAATACAGCGCCCGTTGTTGCAGCGGTACTCGTCGGAGTGGCAGCTGCCTGAAATAGGGTTTAAATAATCAGTTTATCAGGTTTTGCAACAGGGGTATTGTTGTCGTTGCAGCCAGAATAATCAGCTTTTAGGTGTTTTAAATGATTTGAGCGTACGAACTTTAAGAATTGACTGCCTTAAGCTGTTTTATTTTAATTAGCATTATTTAAGGTGGCAAGTTGAGCTAAATTAGTTTTATTTTATATAATTTATTAAATGATATACGCATTACTTTGGTAATTCGTTTGTATGCATCGCGCATCTAACTTTTTGCCATTACAAGATCGCGCGTTCGATTTGACCCTAAATAAAGTAAATGTAAATAACCATAAATTTAACTAAAGCTTTCTCTTCTTTATGGAAGACCAATCCGAAAATGTACACTTCCACTTACCTAAGTGATATGAGGTCAGAATCATATCAAAGCCGTGGTAAAAAAGTCCGACGGGACCACCACTTGCAAAATATAACGTCAAATTGCTTCCAGACGTCGTGTAGACTGAGTCGCCTTTCCCGCCACATTGGGGTCCAGGAAGACCTACAAATCAATATGAGTCGCGCACTGAGAGAACAGGGTTAAATGTATGTGCGTAAAGTGTCGTCTCAGATTAGCCTGTGCAGTCCGCAGGGACGACACTTTCCGCTTTTATAATTTTTTTAAAGAAAATACATTATTGAATCACTCGAAACCGAAAAAACTTGTTCCTATCACCATGGTTCCAATCTTTTATGGTAATAATACGCTCCGGACCATTTTATTTTTAAATGTGTAAAAAAATGTACGCTAACATTTGTTTACACCACTGGACAATGCCTTGACACCTCCAAATGAGGAAGTCCAGGATTTCGTCATGCGAGATAAGTGAGGTCTACTTCTACTTCTATCTTCTAAAATGTGTATAACATTTTGACAAATTTCACTCATGTCATTTTCATGTCATAAAATTCAAATTTACCTACACATTATAGAAGAAAAACCAACGTACCAGGTACATAAGGACTGGTCTGTCTTGGTCCGTCATGTACTTCTAACCAGTCGTAGCGGCAACCAATCGTGCTTGCGATTGACATATAATAGATGTTAAAACAATGACTCGTGAACAGACTGTTAGGTTGCATTCACTACATTCAAGTGTTACAAAGGCAGAGGCCACTTGAAAGGAAAACGCATGTCTTCTTTCATTTGCAAGGACATATTATCTTCATTACAATTAATTTCAAATAGCAGGTTAAACTTGCATATACACTACAATCGTCATATTTTCCGACAATCTCATCGTCAGCAAATGTTAGAATCTTAAACAATCCTTTTAAAAAGCAAAATAGTATACAGTTGCATGTTACGTATTATCTTGCTACAGGTTTTCTTTGACGAAAAGGGATTCTTAATAACTTTAAGAATGAACATACAAAAATGGTGAATTGAGACGGATTAGAACTTCATGAATACATTTATGAGTATGGCGATTTTTACCCTAACACCGTTTTTACTTTTAATTTTGCTTCGTGGTGTTTCTTTAGGTATATAGATATAACGTCATTATGACATATGGAAATGTCCGAGTAACGCCGCACGAGTAGAAAGTATAAAAGCGCGCGTTTGCTCTCTGTTCTGCTCTCGGTAGCGGATCCGTGGTCTAGTGGTAACACACTGGCTTCACAATCCAGAGATCGCTGGTTCGATCCCCCGCTGCACCTAACCTACTAACTCGTCTTTCGCATGAGACGTTAAACCGAGGTGCAGTGTACTAGGTGCTATACACCGGGCACTAAAAGACCCAGGGTCACCTCTGGAACGGGGAGTCTCCTGTATCTTGCACTATCCCCCGTAACCAACTAACACGTCTTCTGGGGGCGATGGCCATATGGGAGACAATCCCGGTGCACTCGATAAAAATGAAGACACACTCTGTTCTGCTCCCGACTTCGTCGAGTACACATCGCTCAAAGGGTAATTAAATAATATTATTAACATACATTATGGACTTTGGGCACATAGAGACTGGCAATCCTCTTTCAAACGTTCTTAGAGCCCTGAAGAAGGATTCCTACCCCTCCGAAGCCCGGGTCGCTAATAGTGATAATATAAGTCCCATACCTTCATACACACACTATAAGGCTCCATACCTAGGGTACCGAGTCACGATACAGACCCGGAGCCATTTCGACGTGACCCGAGGTCTTGACCCGAGGTCTTGTCTCGAGGTCTTATCTAAGTGACCCGGAGTCGTGTTATTAATTACAATAGTTTGAGGTCCATATGAGAATAGAAGCAGACCCGAGGTCATAGGTTTCATTATATAGATCCGAGGTCATAAGGTTTCATTTTATAGAACCGAGGTCATAGGTTTCAATATATAGACCCGAGATCATAGGTTTCAATATATAGACCCGAGGTCATAGGTTTCAATATATAATCCGAGGTCATATGTTTTAATATATAGAACTCGAGGTCATAGGTTTATAACATTTGATTATACTTAATTTACTGTTTCAAAACAATCGTGTTATTTATAGCGAATCATAAAGCCAGGCAGCTTAAGGAAAATTATATACTATTTTATTGTTCTTTGAGTTTATTGTCTGAGCCATACTTAAGACCCGAAGCTCGGGCGACGACACGCTACCTGAGTATGTGACATGTTGAAAATGATCAACAGTAGAAACCACAACCGTAGATTTACAGTGCACATTGTGCTTGCAAATGCTTACCCACCTTGTGCTTGCAAATGCTTACCAAAAAATACAGCATAAAATAGTAATTGTTCCTGGTCGCCAATGTCAAGGTGCAATCCATATAAGGCAGGTATGAGGAAAGATTGGTCAACTTCAGTCGCATGTCGTAGAGGCCTTCCGATGTAAAGTCGATCGTTTGGCTGCAGTTTTCATCCATGTAGACTTAAAGAGAGTTTGCAGTAAAAGTGCTTCTTGATATCTAATACACATGTAAAATAGGTTCTATAAAATTCAAAAGCGTTACGTTTCAAACACCAAATTATCAAAACGTTTCGGCAAGTGTGCGGATGTCATGACAAGTTAACTATATTGTATTTATCACACTATAATTATATCAAATAAAGTACGGACTGTTTGCATATTCGTTCGTTGTAACCATTTTTGTCTCACGACTTACATGTTTGTATTGCTCCAAGTGACCCACATAGTGTCGCAACAACGGCCACTTTTAAGGGTAATTCCATTTCGTTTGTCGGATAAAACTCATAAATTTAACTGAGCTTAAACTTAATATGCGTTTTCAACGTGTATTTCACAATCATTTGATAACTATCATTGTAAGGCAAGTGAAAATATTATAACGTTTCACGAGTGTTACTTTAGTGGCATATCTTCTTTATTGATTTTTTTATCAATTTTTGTCTCTGTATTGACTCGTTTAAATATTATTCATAGAATTTGGCATGTATACTTTTCAATATTTTACCAAAAAATAAAATCTGGAAACTCACTAAGTGCAAACGCAAGATTGTTTTTCAATGGAACTCTGATTTCATACACAAGTTGCAAGGTTGGTTGTGTTATTTTTTCGACAGAGAATACATTAATGTTCATGTTTATACATTTGTATATTCAAAAAACATGTTATCTCTATTTATACAAGGTCCACTTTCTATGCTTGGCCTGATACAATACTGAACTGGTTTCAGATATGGTATCTGGTATGAGTAGGCCTTACGATTATACAATAAGAAATTTGTTCCGTGTTCCTTGTTCCTTTTTAATCTTTGCTCTCAATAAAAATGTGACTATATTATTGTGAAGTTGATGCAATATTATAACCAGCATGAACATTAGTGTTCTGTCATGAAACTATCAATACTAAGACTTACTATCTAGTATAAAATTATAAATACAAATGTACAATACTATCCGTAGAAAAGCTATATATACATTATTCATTTATGTCTATTTTCATTGTGTTTTTATATGGTCTTTGTACTATGATAGCAGAGATATTTCATTATATCATTAAATGAGTTTAAACCATGCAGTTTTAGCAAGTAGCATAAACAAGTCTATTTCAATATTTGGCTACCAAGATGGGAAATAACTCTTCGGCAACCAGCGGTGTATAATAGTTGATGCGCGAAAGCAAGAAACACACCACCTCGGTTACTTCCCTTATTTTTAAAAAATCACGGACAAACATCCACATAATGTAACAAACGAATATATTAAAAAAGACGAGTACGGAATCTCGTTCCCTACGACAAAGGTATATCGTTTCCGCGAGTGACTTTGTCGTTTCCGTTTACTTTCTCGTACCCGCAAGTTACTATGACGTCCCCAGGAGAAAGGTTTGTCTTTGAATAAGTGAATAAGTCCTCCCCACGTCTTACTTAGTCGTTCCCACGAGTAAACTATGTCGATCCCACGACTTGCTGGGAACGAGTAACGAAGTATTGGTTACATTATTAGCGTACACATGTCACCACCGTACGATACCGACACGATGAAAATTACCTCATTTGATGAACTGCCAAATAATTGTGTATTTGTGTGTCGTGTTCTGAGAAAACTGGGCATAATGCATGTGCGTAAAGTGTCATTCTAGATTAGCCTGTGCAGTCCGCACAGGCTAATCCGGGACGACACTTTCCGCCTAAACTGGATTTTCGCTAAGAAGAGACATCATTTACACGAAAACTTTCATAAAAGCGGAAATTGTCTTCCCTGATTATCTTGTGCGGACTGCACAGGCTAATCTGGGATGACAATTTACGCACAAGCATTATGCCCAGTTTTCTCATAACGCGACACATATGTGAGGTATGAACACATCTGGATAGAATAGTGGGGATTTCCCAACAGTGTACGAGTACATTTCCCTCATACATGAATGAGTTTCGACTGTACAGACGAAAATTATTTGCAATTGTACAAAAAAAGCGTTTAACTGTTTGTATTTACCACATTTTTTGAACTTATATTCTTGTTTTTATATATTTTAAAATATTGGTTTTGAAAAAAGCAAGATCGAATATACTAGCTTAAAAAAATAGAATTTAAACCAAATACAACGTTGGAAGGATGAGACTTTATAGCGCAGCATGAAACCACGACCCATTTGAGTGTATTATAATTTTACAATCCCGCATTCTGTACAAGAAAGAACACGGACCCGTATAACAAGCCGGGCATGCGGATACTTTGATAACGGATGGCACTTCGATAACAGAGAACAACAAAAGCCACGGACGAGAGGTAAGTTCCTTAGTTTTTTTGAAAGTTATTTCCTAAAGATTAGTTTTTAGACAAGGCACATGGTCGCATTGATAAATGGTGTATCCTTTTGTACTGGGAAGAACAAAAATTGGCGGAAGAATGGTAGATTTTTGGCCCAAAAACAGAAAATTTGGTCGGAAAACAGCATGAACTGAATGAACAGTAAACAATTCAACAAAATAGAACTACTTAGAAATACTGCAAGAAATGGTTTTCTATTCCAGCATGTAGAGTAATCACTGTGCTTGAAAAACTGAAAGTTTGATAGTATTTTATGAAATATAAACGAAGATAGAGCATGTTTTAATTTAATAGGTGGTATACATAAAGTTGCAGACACTTTGATACTCGATAAAGGGCACTTCGGATAACGCAGACTTTCAACAAACATAACTAAATTACAAACACGTGTGAAATATAACCAATGGCGTTGTTCGTTTTCAAAAATCACATTACTATTAAATTAATAATTTATACTATTAATATTATAATTGCAATTTTCAAATAATTTTAAAATGCTTATTTCTGAACAAATATATTTCAAGTGACCACCGGAAATGATTTTCTACATCATGAACTTGTTTTTTTAGTTGTAAAGATTCAGAGAGATGAAAGTATAACGGACTATGTGGATCAATACAATCGTGTTTAATTTTGCTTATAGCAGGGCTCTATATAACGGTAGTAAAGGGGTCTTTTAGAGGCAAATACACCTTGTTTTTCATAAAATCCTATGACGTTGGTGCTCATTAGAATCGCATTATCAAGACGATACTAATGCGTAGCCACAAAATTAAAAAGAGAATGGAAAACTTCCAGGCTAATCTGGGACGACAATTTACGCACAGGCATTAAACCCCCTTTTCAGAGAGCGCGGCTCATATGTTCTATCGATGCTACGATAACCAATCGTATGAACGACTGATTGAATGTACATTTAAGATAAGCAACTGAATCCTTATATGTGTTTGAATATGTTTGATTATGCGCGTATCTACTTATTATAAAATACGATATACTTTTGTCGACATTAAAAAAGCTGCCTCACTAATGAGTATTCGATGTTCAATATAAATGAGCCTCGCTCTGTGAAAAGAGGGTTTAATGCATGTTCGTAAATTGTCGTCCCAGATTAGCCTGCGCAGTTCGCACAGGATAATCAGGGACGACACTTTCCGATTCTATGGTATTTTTCGCTTAAAAGAAGTATCTTCTTAGCGAAAATCTAGTTTAGGCGGAAAGTGTCGTCCATGATTAGCCTGTGCGGACTGCACAGGCTTATCTGGGGCGACACTTCACGCACATGCATTAAACCCCCTTTTCACAGAGCGCGCCTCGAATATTAAACAATAGAGCCATGATGGCCATGAAGGCCAAACTGTGTAAATCCAAAGAAAACATCATTCTTGCGACATGCTTTAACTACTGTATAAAGATTCATCGTGGTTTTTATTTTAAAAAATTTGGAAACATTACATTCGGACGAACTATAGTTGTCCTTTGCAACTTATCCAACTGTTTGATATACTGACTCATATATGGTCATAAATATATGGTCATATAGACTGTACTCATCAGACACATCGAATTAGTTTCACATTTATCTTTCACATTTATACAAAAATCATAATCATATTCCAAAGGGATAAGAACATGTTTCGGTAATTCGATTTGAATTTACGTAAGTACATCCATTGTTATAAATTGCCTGCTTACTATAACATTATTCCACTACGAATTCTGCATTTCTGATTCACTAAAAAGAGTGTGTTATAAGTGGTTACAAGTGTCGAGTAATCGAGAATCGAAGTGCCATTGTTATGAGATGATCGGTTAACGAAGTGCCCATGAAAAATGTGCATGCGACTCCTTAAACATTTGAATTTCCTCAAATACGATAGTAAACTAAAATGTAACATGTAAAATTAATGGACATATTGATCTTTTATTTCTAATAGTAAGCACGCGCTTGATTTATTTCCAAGTATTTTTATTTTGTTGAAAAACGTACTTATCATGCTGATTATCGATGGAATTTTATCGTTTTTTTTTAAATATATAATCCACCTTTTTTCCGCGAATTTCTCTCTTTGCAATACGAAGTGCCATACCATTATCGACCAAACAATGTTCCGTGTCTGAAAACCAAATGAACAGAACATAAATTCAAAAGAGCTGAAGAACTCAACTCTCGCGCGTGGTTTTTGTTGTTCTCTGTTATCGAAGTGCCATCCGTTTTCAAAGTATCCGCATACCCGTCGTGTATATGTCTATACGTACTCTGCACAACATTTTACTGGACCAACTGCCTCACAAGTGTAAAGATGTTTTCGTTATTTACGATACTATTTCATAGAAATACATCTGAATATTTCATAACTAAATGTATTCTTAATATCAATTTTGAGGCTTACACTGAACAAATTCACAACTTATAAGGTCGATTTCGACATTTTTGTTGTTTTTGTCCCCCATGATAAATAACACCATTTTCGGCCATTGTTACATGTTTGTTGGTGAAGACAGAGATCCAATACGACGAAGAACGATGAAACCCATGTCAACACCAATGCCTAACTACACACAGGTGGCATATTTGGAGTTTGCTGAAAATGAAAACTCGTACTTATAAGTTATAATCAGAAATTGTTTAACACTATTCAGGATAACTGACCTTTTCATGTTCATATACATGTATTACAAATAATTGGTCTTCGTAAATAATTAATACTTTTATAATTATAGTGGATATTATAAGGATACATTAATTATTAAGTAAATCAACAGACTCTTCGTGTTTTATTAATGCATCGATAACACATAAGGTAAGAACACAAACATAATTCGATTCACAAAGATTGATAACGATAAAGGGACATTTCATAGAAACTGTAATACTGAAATAATATAGCTAATGATGGATAAGAACTTATTATAAAATACAATGATTGAACTCAAACAACTAAGCAACAAAACCAATATTGACTTACTGAGAATAATTTATTCAGAACTGACAACCAAAAACGATCGCGATACGATTAATTTGAAAATTGCATGGTAAAAACTGCAAGCAATATAACTAATATATATTTCTAAAGTTACACTATTCCTCACATAGCGCAGCTTATGACCTACTGTATCTTTGAAACAACAACCATCACACAAATATTTTCTTTCAAATACGGTCTGCAAATCACCACCATGTCTAGTACTCTTCTAGACACGTTCTGCCTCACATTGCCATGGTTACTGATACGACGGTGGTGGGTACGCTGGTGCCGTGGGGTAAGGTTGTTGGACGGGCGTGTTATATCCTCCCCCGTAGTCCCCTCCTTGTGTCACCCCTACGGTCACGTGGCGGTGGTAAGCCTGTATGAGATTGGTGAGTAATAACGAATGTCATATTTTTTATGCACAATTGTGATTTTGCTTCCAGGTTTTTATAAAATGTTTTGGGTTTCGAAATCTGGGATTTTTTCTACTATAAACCGTAGTGTATAGGATGCATATGTACCCAAAAAGCAAAATAATTAATTAGCTGATGATTTTAAATAATAAAATCAGTCGAATCCGATACTATTGAATATAATGTATGCAAAAAGTGTTTAAACAGCAAAATATATAACATAGCAAACATTTATACATGAATCAGTACTACACAACCAGTAAAGTTGACAATAATGGACAATATGTGACAATTTACTTATCTATCTTATCTTATATATGGACGTCTTATCATGGAGAAATTAATGAATATCAAAATGTATGTGTGTAATTGGCATCGTAATTTTAAAGAAACCGTACATTTTCTTAATGAGTTGATGAAAGCCCCAAACTGTTCTTTAATATTTTCGGCACTTAGTACATAAACTGCGAGTCACACTTTCGTCAAACTGTCAAATGCATAAAAGAAGCAGGCGGCTACCAATTAGCAATCTGTGTTAAATAAACAAACGACTGCTATTGAGTGCAGTAAACTGTCACTTGCCAATATCACCATAGTGACCGACGAGTCCACTGGTTAGATGTTTATCATGAGACTATGTGCGTAATCGTTTACTGTTATGATTGAAGTGGTCGTTGTTAGCTATCAAAATGGACTTTTGGGAATGTAAAATGGCGGTCGTTGGTCTTTGTTCGCAGGTGGGCTTTATTCGCAGGTACAATATATAGTGAAATCGCTCGGGAGGAAATCGATGTGGTCTTTATTGACAGAATGTCTCTATTTAAAGGTGGTCTCTGAGACAGGTTGGACTGTAATTTGTTTGTCTTCAGCACGCACATTTGTTTTAATTACAAAACATACAACATGTATTAATATTGCAACAAGACTGAAACTGCAATCCTAAAATGGCAACTTTTATATAATTTAAATATTCAAATTACAGATATATTACAAGTAGTTGGTTTAAACATATTTATTTCTTATGGCAATTACAATAAACACAGATCATACTCAATATAAGCAGAAACGGATTGGCACGAAAGAATCAAGTTCTTATATAGTTTCTCTCCTTAGGAATAATATTTACACATGGAAGTGGCAGTGTTTTAAGACTAAAAATGTCGTGATATATGCCAGAAGTAAGAAAAAGGGATATAAACAAAAAAAAAAAAAAAAAAGTGAGGTTATCAAGCTAGGATGAAGGATTTTGTTTATGAGCCAAAGGCAAATAAATGCAACGTCGAGTCGGGATCGGATTGTTATGAGAAACGCTTAGATTCAATGATGTACTGTTGGACACAAAGAAAGATTTTAGAGTTATCATCATCGTTTAGGCATGTATTGCCAAAAAGAAGCATATCAAGGTCTACAGGACTTATAATTCCCAAGATATCGTTCATTAATTTTGTCCGTATTGCGCTATAATATGAACATATGAAGAAGAAGTGAAAATTAGACTCAATATCTCCACAGCGACAGAGTGGAGAATCAATAATATTTTTTGCGTAAAGGTGCTCATTAAGGCAACTGGATTTGGTCCTTAATCGCGTGTGAATGACTTGAGAATGACGTTTACCTATGTAATAGTACGATGGTGTTATAACTTTATTTCTGTTAAGATTAGATTTAAATGCATTCAACGATTCGCTATTTTTAACATCATCTGGTAAGTTATTCCATTTTCGAGTGACCGCGGGTACAAATGAATTGTAGTAAAGGGTTGTTCTAGATTCGGAAGTGCGTAAATCATTAGCATTGCGAAGATTGTACCTAGCAACAGATCCAACATGTTGGGGTACAAGGTCGGTCAAATACTGTGGGGTAAGTGAATTTTGCATTTTGTAGAATAATGTAAATTTATGTTTGTCGCGGCGGTCCTGAAGCGGTTCCCAGTTAATTTCCTTATGCAGGTCAGTTAATGACACTAGTCTAGACGACCCACAAGCGATTCGCGCTGCTTCATTTTGAATTTTATCAATTTCGTTTTTTTCTGCTTCGGTGCAATTGTCCCATATCACATCTGCATATTCAATAAGAGGTCGAATAAACGATATGTAAATTATTTCCAGTGATTTCCGATCAAGATTAAACCTTAGTTTTCGCATAATATTAATTCGATTCCATGCTTTTTCTGTTATGTATTTAATATGGATGTTCCATTTACAGTCGTTCGAGAGGAAAACCCCTAGATGTTTGTGGGAATCTACCCCTGGTATTGTTTAGACATCATTGTAAAAGTATATGATTTTGGATGTTGCTTTCTGGAGAATGTTAGGGATTCAGATTTTGAGGGATTAAATAATACGTGCCAATCTAAAGCCCACTTAGATATTTTGTTGATATCACTTTGTAATATTGTATTTGAAATAATGGGATCGTCGATAATAATGTATAGGGAAGTGTCATCGGCAAAAAGGCGAATATTACTTTTGATGTCGTAAGTAGTTGAAAAGCTAATAAGACAGTTATATTACACATGTTCTTGCATCTATATATACCCTAACCAGAGGAGGCAGCTAGTCTAATGTCTGCAAAACACATAAGACACGTTCCAAGAAAGTTTAATGTAAAAATGTATATATCTGCAAAAAAGATGACGACCACATTCCATTGCCATAAAAAAAAAATAACCACAGGAAGACGGTAAAATTACCTATTGTATGCGATTCAAAAACTTGAGCCCCAGTTCCATATTAGTAAGGATGGACACGGCAGTCCCGGGCTACCGGATCCCCCGGATCAAGAAACGGGAGGATTCGGGACGATTCGTGAGTTTTTGGAATTTTTGTGCGTCGACGGTCTGCCAAAGACCATCACCCCGGTGACAACACGGTATCCACACGGACAAACCCGTACCAACACGGACAGTCCGGGCAGCAACACGAGATCAACACGGCGCCCACACGGACCGTCCAGGACCAACACGGCAGAGATACAAATATCGCCGAATAAACACATCCCGAGCCCCAAGAAAATTCCCGGACTTTCAAGGATCTACAAGGATTGACACGGAGCTACACGGCGACTACACAGTCCACATGCCGGATCGTGCCGGATTTGAACCGTGTTTATTCGCATCTATATGGGACTGGAGCTTAAGCAGAGAGCGAGGTGTATACTGAGTATGTAAATGCAAACTTCCGTAGACATCAGTATTGTGTCAACTTACGTTCCGGCGTCGCCTACGACAAACGACGAAAAACACAACGCAGAAAGAGAAGCCTATCAACGTGCCGATGACGATGCCGGCTATCGCCCCTGCCGCCAGGGGGCAGTCCGAGTGGTCACCACACTGGTTGTAGCCGTTACACGTGGAGTGCTCGGAAATACAGCGCCCGTTGTTGCAGCGGTACTCGTCGGAGTAACAACTGCCTAAAATGGTGGAATGGGTTGATATAATTGAGTTATCAGGTTTCGAAACGGGGACATTGTTATCGTTGCAGACTGGCTAATCCGCTTTTATATATAACTATTGCATATATACATGTTAAGATATGTTCACTCCCCCCCCCTCCCAACGAACTAGTAAAAATTGATTGTGTTTGAACACTCCATTTAATAATCTCCATTTGTATCTTGTATTATAGTATTGTATTATCTGTTTACATTATGCATGCTATAACTGATCCCAACTTGAACCGGACAATATTGTTAAAACCTGTTTTTGTTATGTTGCCCTTATTGTATACCTTGTATACTTGGGTGTAAATAAAGAGTTGTTCTGTTCTGTTCTTTTAGCCGTTTGACTCAATTAAGCTTACACAATTAAATAATTGACTGCCTTAAGCTGTTGTTTTTTAATTAGTATTATTATTTAAGGTGGAAAGGTGAGCTAGAAAAGTTTTGCTTTATATAATGTATAAAATTATCTACGCATTATCTTCGTGATTCGTGCGTATGCATCACGCATCTAATTGTCTTGCCATTATAAGATCGCGCGTTCATCTTGACCATATATAAAGTAAGTATAAATAACCATACATTTGGCTCAAGCTTTCTCATCGTTATTGAAAACCAATCTGAAATTCTCCTTTTTCACTTACCCACGTGATATGAGGTCAGAATCATATCAAAGCCGCTAAGTCCGAACTGTCCATCACTTGCAAAAAATAACGTCACATTGCTTCCAGTCGTCGTATAGACGTAGTCGGCTATCCCGAAGCCACATTGGGGTCCAGGAAGACCTACAAATCAATATGAGTCGCGCTCTGAAAGAACGGCTTTAAATGCATGTGCGTAGAGTGTTGTCCCAGATTAGCCTGTGCAGTCCGCACAGGCTAATCAGGGACGACGCTGTCTGCTGTTTTATTTTTCGTTTAAAGAAAGTCTCTTCTGAACAAAAATCCAGTTTAGGCGACAAGTGTCGTCCCTGATTAGCCTGTGCGGACTGCACGGAACATTCTGGGACGACACGTTACGCACATAAATGTAGCCCCCTTTTCACAGAGCGAGGCTCATATATAAGATAATTTAACGAACGCATGGAACCAACTTTTTGCAATTGCATAAGAATGCTAAGAAAATGATCATCAAAGATATGGAAAAGTCAAATGTCACAAACCATTATAACACGTCGTAATGCGCGTAGCTTTGGTAAAAAAAAATGTATTGGCATTATATGCACCATCAACAACTACTTAGCATAATAACATACTAGTTCATTTATTGTTCAATGCAATACAATAAATGTACAGACAAAATCAATGATTATCAAGAGGAATATGCATGTTTAATATGTATAATATGTACATTGTATTGAAGAATTTATTAGCTGACACGGATTCTAAAATGATACTCACTAAATTTCCTGTGAACAAAGAACAAAGTGATACAGACGACACTTTCCGCTTGTATTGTATTTTACGTTTGAAGAAAGACTCTTCTTGACGAAAATACAGTTTAGGCGGAAAATGTCGTCCCTGATTAGCATATGCGGACTGTACAGGCTTATCTGGGACGACACTTTACGCACATGCATTAAACCCCCTTTTCAAAGAGCTCTACACATGTGCATTATCTCTGTTTATCGGTCAAACAACCTTTTATTGTTGTTATGCGTGGCCTTTGAATAACTTTTACCGTTGTGGCTTAATTCCTACGCGTCAAAAGTCCAAATCGTTGATGATTGGCCGATAAACAACGATCAATCGAACATGTTTCTCTATTATACTGCAAACCAACCTTCTTTTCTCGGAAAATATAATTGTACACCGCTATATTGCCTTCTTCAAACACGCAACTGAAACAACTATTTGTTCCAATTGCCATAGTTTATGGTCGTAAGACACCCCAGACCATTTAATTTCTATCTGCTTAACTGTTTAAAGCACTTAATCAACTTTCACTCAATTGGTATCTCTTATGCCTTATGCCATTTTCATGTAACAACATTTAAATCGTTGGCTTAACTACATAATATAGAAGACAAACCAACATACCACGTACATACGGACTGGTTTGTCTAGGTCCGTCATGTACTTCTAACCAGTCGTCGCGGCAACCAATCGTTGATTCGATGCGCATATCCTAGATGTTAAAACAATAACTCGAGGCCGGACGTTAAGGTTGCATTCATAACATTCAAGAGTGTTACAAAACAGAAACGACTTGAAAGGGGACCTTATATCGTGATGTGACAGAACAAGAGTTATTGCAAATGGAAATGTACCGCTATGGAAATTAACTGTTTCGTCTGATTACAACAATAGTTCCAACTTAAACTTGAGCCTCTTTCTGTGAAATGGGNCGAAAATACCATGAAAGCGGAAAGTATCGTCCCTGATTAGCCTGTGGGGACTGCACAGGCTTATCTGGGACGACACTTTACGCACATGCATTAAACCCCCTTTTCACAGAGTGCGGTTCACTTGTATGTCAAACCGAGCTCCTTGATCAACAGCTTACACTTCACAGCATGTCTTCTTTCATAGACATATTATTTTTACAACTATTAAATTCAAATAGCAGGATAAACTTGCATATACACTACAATCGTCGTGTTGCCCGACAATCTCATCGTAAGCAAATGTTAGAATCTTAAACAATCCTTTTAAAAAGCAAAATAGTTTACAGTTGCATGTTGCATATTATCTTTGCTACCGGTTTTCGTTTGATCAAAACGGATTCTTAATAAGTATTATAATGAACATACAAAACTGGCGAATTGAGACGGATTAGAACTTCAAGAATACATATATGAGTATGCGACATGTTGACAATTATGAACAGTAGAAACCACCATCGTAGATTAACAATGCACCTTTTTCTTGTAAATGATCACCCACCTTGTGCTTGCAAATGCTTACTACGGAGTCCGGATAGTGCCATCTATAATCTCGCCCTTCTTTCATCAAGGGCGGCACACGGCACACGAAGCGATACACGATATTTTGCGCGATACACGGAGCGACACGCGATATTTACCACGATAAAACGCCTTTTGGGCTACCTACATAAGGGCGATATTTCGTGGTACATTCTCGCGCGTTGCTTCGTGTATCGCGCAAAATATCGTGTGTCGCTTCGTGTGTCGCGCAAAATATCGTGTGTCGCTTTGAGTATCGCGCAAAATATAATGTGTCGCTTCGTGTGTCGCGCAAAATATCGTGTATCGCTTCGTGTGTCATGTGTCGCCCTTGATGAAAGAAGGGCGAGATTAAAGATGGCACTATCCGGATTCCGTAGCTTACCCTAAAATACAGCATAAAATAGTAATTGTTCCTGGTCGTCAATGTCAAGCTGCAACGCATATTAGGGCGGTATGAGGAAAGTGCGGTCAACTTCAGTCGCATGTCGTAGATCCCTTTCGATGTAAAGTCAATCGTTTGTCCGCAGTTGTAATCCATGTAGACTAAAAGAGAGTTTTCAATAAAAGAGCTTGTTGATATCTAATAAATATGAGCCTCGCTCTGTAAAAAGTGGGATTAATGCATGTGCTTAATGTGTCGTCCCAGATTAGCATGTGCAGTCCGCACAGGCTACTCAGGGACGTCACTTTCCGCTTTTAGTGCATTTTTCGTTTAAAGGAATACTCTTCGTGACGAAAATCCAGTTTATGCGGAAAGTGTCGCCCTGATTAGACTGTGCGGACTGCACAGGCTAATCTGGGACGACACTTTACGCACATGCATTTAACCCTGTTTTCTCAGAGCGAGGCTCATTTGTAAAATAGGTTCTATAAGTGCGGATCTTCCGACACGTTAACTATATTTAATTTATCACAGTATAATTTAGCAAATAAAGTACGGACTGTTTACATATCCGTTCGTTGCAACCATTTTTGTCTCACGACTTACATGTTTGTATGGCTCCAAGTGATCCAAATATTGCCGCAAAAACTGCCACTTTCAAGGGTAACTCCATTTCTTTTGTTGTCTACGTCTCTGGATAAAACACACCGATTTCACTGAGTATAAATACTTATAGCGTCTTCAACGTGTATTTCACAATCGTGTGATAACTATAATTGTAAGGCAGTGTGAAAATATGAGTAAGATTCTCGATTGGTACTTTGGTGGCACATCTTCTTTATTAATTTTCCTTTTTAGTCTCTATATCGACTCGTTTCAATATTTTCGATAGAAATGAGCAAGTATACTTTCCGAAACTGCATATTTTATTTATTTTTTAATTCTGGAAATCGTTTGTGAACGTATGCCTAAAACGCATGCAAACGCAAGTGCAGAAGCAATACTTTTTTCAATTAAACTGTTATTTCATACACAAGTTGCATTTGTGGCTGTGATTTTTTGTGAATACATAAACGTTCATGTTTATACCTTCAAATATTTTTTTTAATCTCCATTAATACAATCACCACTTTGTATTCTTGGCCTGATACAATACCTAACTGATAACAGATATGTTATCTGGTATGAGTAGGTCTTACAATTATGTTTACTTATTAAATTTGTATCATCTAACTAGTGTGGTGGGATAGTCCGTGCTATCGCTTTCACGCTAGTCACCTTCGTGCTTGACTTATAATGGCGATCTACACCTATATGGCTATATGTAAAAGGTTTTATGCCAGTTGCAAGTTTGTAAATTATAAGGAGATGGGGTTATTCATAGTTTAGAATTTATTCAAGATAAAAACACTTTACAACAAGGGCTGTTTGTAAAACATGCATGTCCCCCATATGGGCTAACAGTTGTAGTGGCAGCCATTGTGTTTACACGTTTTTTGTCACTGAACGGTGGTGGTGGTGGTGGTGGTGGTGGTGGTGGTCACTGTGACCTTGACCTTTGACCTAGTGACCTCAAGATCATTAGGGGTCATCTGCCAGTCATGACCAATGTCCCTATGAAGTTTCATGGTCCCAAGCGTAAGCGTTCTTGAGTTATCATCCGGAAATCATTTTCCTTTTTCCAGTCAACCATTTTACTGCTTAAGGTCACTGTGACCTTGACCTTTGACCTTGTGACCTGAAAATCAAAAGGAGTCATCTGCCGGTCATGACCAATGTCCCTATGAA